>JBDGNX010000021.1:185000-187500 GCA_039654925.1 Anguilla pacifica
CTGCCCCGCCCCGCCCTGCCCCGCTACCTGCCCCGCCCCGCCACATTACCTGCCCCGCTACCTGCCCTGCCCTGCTACCTGCCCTGCCCCGCCCCGCCCTGCCCCGCTACCTGCCCCGCCCCGCCACATTACCTGCCCCGCTACCTGCCCTGCCCTGCTACCTGCCCTGCCCCGCCCCACCCTGCCCCGCTACCTGCCCTGCCCCGCCCCGCCCCGCCCCGCCCTGCTACCTGCCCCGCCCTGCCCTGCCCCGCCCCGCCCTGCCCTGTTACCTGCCCCGCTACCTGCCCCGCCCTGCCCCGCCCTGCCCTGCCCTGCCCCGCCCCGCCCCGCCACATTACCTGCCCCGCCCTGCCCCGCTACCTGCCCTGCCCCGCCCCGCTGTAGGGCTGTGCGGTGCGGCAGGCGTGTGCAGGGGGCTCGCTGCTGCGTCCCGCGTTCAGGCGGGACTCCAGATGGCCTCTGGGCTGGCCCCGCCCCGCCCCGCCCCACCCCGCCCCACCTGTGATCGCTGGTGTCAGGTTACCTGCACCCCCCCCCCCCCCCACCAGTGCAGGTGCTCAGATTTCCCATAATGCCCTGCCGCAGCGCCAGCTATTGTCTGAGCCGGTCTCCAGGCGGAGATTTATTGTGTTGCTATGCGCGTCACATGATATGAGTGACATGAGAGCTGGTACACCTCCGCCATGGGGCCCGGGGGGGTGCACCTCCACCGTGGGGCCCGGGGGGGGGGGTGCACCTCCACATCAGCTTGTCCTGGCTTTTGTCCAAAATGTGAAAGGTGCCCGCAGGCCCCCGTTCCCTCGTCTGAGGAGTCTAAACGGGCGGCCGTTTCAAAGGAACAGAAAGCGTTTTCGCTGCGTTGTAGTAACGTTGCTGCAACGTAACGTGGTGATGTTGTTTCTTTGCTATGGGAACCGTGTGAATCATGTGCCTGGGGCGGTGTGGTCACGTGTGGAAATGTTTCTCTCTCTCCCCCCTCCCTCCCTCTCTCTCTCTCCCTCTCTCTCTCTCTCTCTCTCTCTCCCCCGCTCTCTCCCCTCCTCTCTCTACCCCCTCCCTCTCCCCCCCTCCACCTCTCTCCCTCTCTCTCCCCCCTCTCCCCTCTCCCCCCCCTCCCTCTCTCTCCCCCCCTCCCCCTCTCTCTCCCCTCCCCCTCTCTCCCTCTCTCTCCCCCTCTCTCCCTCTCTCTCCCTCTCCCCCCTCTCCCCCCCCCCCTCAGATGGGCAGCCCATGAGCAGGCTGTGGGCTCGCTGGCGCGCAGGTTGGGGTTCACCCAGGTGTCCCTGTCCAGCGAGGTGATGCCCATGGTGCGGGCGGTACCCCGGGGGCTGACCGTCTGCGCCGACGCCTACCTCACCCCCAAAATCCGCCAGTACCTGCGAGGCTTCGCATCCGGCTTCAGGGGTGGGCTGAAGGTGGGTGAGGGGCGCAAAGCCGGTCCGTCCGGTTCCCCGTCCCGCCGAATCACACCCCCCCCCCCCCCCCCCCCATCACCTTCCGTCATCAGCACACGCCTGAGGGTGGGACTCAGTGACCTGCACGGATGGAAACACACGCACGCACACACACACACACACACACACACATGCAGACACACACGTACACACACACACACACACGCACATGCACAGACACACACGTACACACACACACACACACATGCACATGCACATGCACATGCACATGCACAGACACACACGTACACACACACACATGCACATACACACACACTCGCACACACACATACACACACATGCGCACATGCACATGGACATGCACACACATGCATACGCGCACACACACACACACACACACACACACACACGCGCACATTCACACATACATACACACGCACACACACATGCACATGCATACGCACGCACAACCACAGCCGCACACACACACACACGCACACACATGCGCACATGTATACGCCCACACACACGCATACATACGCAAACACATGTACATGCACACATTTTTGCAGGCATGCTGTAAAATATGTGAAGCATGCGCACACAATGCAGCATTCAGTGAACACGGCAGTGAGTCAGTCATTCAGAAGAGAGGAATTAGCACAGCAGACGAGTTCACCCACAAAAACACATGATAGATAAATCACACGTACATGATTGCATGACAACATTCTACCTCTGTTTCTCTCTCTGTCTCTCTCTCTCTCCCACCCCCTCTCTCTCTCTCTCTTCCCCCCTCTCTCCCTCTCTCTCTCCCTCGCTCCCTCTCTCTCTCTCTCTCTCCCCCCCTCTCTCTCTCTCTCTCTCTCTCTCCCCCCTCTCTCCCTCTCTCCCCCCTCTCTCCCTCTCTCTCTCTCTCTCCCCCCCCTCTCCCTCTCTCCCACCCCCTCTCTCTCTCTCTCCCCCCCCCTCTCTCTCTCTCTCCCTCTCTCCCTCTCTCTCTCCCCCCCCTCTCTCCCTCTCTCCCTCTCTCCCTCCCCCCTCTCCCCCTTCCCCAGGACGTGAATGTGCTGTTCATGCAG
>JBDGNX010000021.1:195000-197500 GCA_039654925.1 Anguilla pacifica
TTTCCACATGACCTGCACTCATACACACTTTACACATGACCTGCACTCATACACACTTTACACATGACCTGCACTCATACACACGTTACTCATGACCTGCACTCATACACACGTTACTCATGACCTGCACTCATACACACTTTACACATGACCTGCACTCATACACACGTTACTCATGACCTGCACTCATACACACTTTACACATGACCTGCACTCATACACACGTTACTCATGACCTGCACTCATACACACTTTACACATGACCTGCACTCATACACACGGTACTCATGACCTGCACTCATACACACTTTACACATGACCTGCACTCATACACACGTTACTCATGACCTGCACTCATACACACTTTACACATGACCTGCACTCATACACACGTTACTCATGACCTGCACTCATACACACTTTACACATGACCTGCACTCATACACACGGTACTCATGACCTGCACTCATACACACGTTACTCATGACCTGCACTCATACACACTTTACACATGACCTGCGCTCATACACACGTTACTCATGACCTGCGCTCATACACACGTTACTCATGACCTGCGCTCATACACACTTTACACATGACCTGCGCTCATACACACGTTACTCATGACCTGCGCTCATACACACGTTACTCATGACCTGCACTCATACACACGTTACTCATGACCTGCACTCATACACACTTTACACATGACCTGCACTCATACACACGTTACTCATGACCTGCACTCATACACACGTTACTCATGACCTGCACTCATACACACGTTACTCATGACCTGCGCTCATACACACTTTACACATGACCTGCGCTCATACACACTTTACACATGACCTGCACTCATACACACTTTACACATGACCTGCACACATACACACGTTACTCATGACCTGCACTCATACACACGTTACTCATGACCTGCACTCATATACACTTTACACATGACCCACGCTCACATAAACGCACCAAACCTCTCTGCCCATCTCTGGCGGCTCTGTGCTCATCCCTCCTCCTTCCTCTCGCAGCGCTCACATCAGCATCGAGGTCTTCCTCCACCTGCGCTACGAGGGAACCGACTGCGCTCTCATGGTAACCGCCAGCGGTCACCCCGGCAACACCCACTCCTGCCAGTCCGGAGACTTCCGCACCGCCTTCACCAAGAGGTACCGGCATGACCTTCACCTGCACGCCCCTCGTCGCCGTGACAACACACCTGTCCTCTCTCATCATGCAACCTCTGCCTCTCCAGCACCCCCCAGCCTTCCTCCTCCTCCTCCTCCTCATCCTCATCCTCTCTCTCTCGTACAGGTACCTGAAGGAATTCGGTTTCACCATCCCTGACCGATCCATCATGGTGGACGACATCCGGGTCAGGGGTTCTGGGAAATCAGGAATAAAGTCCATGACCCGATCCCGCCTTGGCCGTGGACCCCCCAGGCCCGTCAAGGTACGACCATGAGGTGTGGGGGGGTGCAATTTCATCACATGACCTGCCACTGTTTGGGTCACTGTGAGCCCGTGGCCTTTGGTAAATGATTTCAAGGCCTGGCTGGTTGTGTTTTTGTTTGAAGCGTGTGCTCATGTGCGTGTACTTTGGACCCTTTGAGAGAGCCGTGCAGATTAGAGGGAGAGGACGAGTCACAGGACTGGGAATAATCGTTAGTCCGTCTCTGGAAACGCTCACTGCGTGTTGTGTGTACTGTAGTACTTGGATCACTTGGAGTGCTGTAACATAGCGCTTATAGTACTATGACATATCACTTATTCTACCAGACTTACTTTCCAAAATCAGTTTGTGAATACATTCCCTGTACGCTGTTTTGCTCTTCTTTTCTCTTCTGATAAATTGTGAGTGTTCTGTTGTCGGACCTGCATTGCACAAGCGCGTGTTTGATAACCCTGCCTCTGGCTTCCTCAGTAAGCACGTCACCCACCTCCCAGCATCCTCAGGAGTCTCTCCCCGTCCCCCAGGTGACCCAGTGTTACTTTGAGGACGGTTACCAGGAGACCAGCGTGTACATGTGGGACGAGCTGTCATGTGACCACAGCATCCAAGGCCCGGCCATCATCATCGACAAGAACAGGTGTGTGCGTGTGTATCTGTGTGCGTGCGTGTGCGTGCATGCGTGTGTGAGTGAGCGAGTGCACAAGTGAGCGTGTGTGCATGCGTGTGAGTGTGTGAGTGTGCGAGTGTGCGAGTGTGTAACTGTGCGAGTATGTGAGTGTGTGAGTGAGTGTGTGAGTGTGTGAGTGTGCGAGTGTGTAACTGTGCGAGTGTGTGAGTGTGTGTGTGAGTGTGTGAGTGTGTGTGAGTGTGTGAGTGTGTGAGTGTGTGTGTGAGTGTGTGAGTGTGTGAGTGTGTGTGTGAGTGTGTGTGAGTGTGTGTGAGTGTGTGTGTGTGCGAGTGTGTAACTGTGCGAGTATGTGAGTGTGTGTCTGTGGGTGCTGGTATGACACACCTCGTTGGGCAAAAAAAGAGGCG
>JBDGNX010000021.1:200000-227741 GCA_039654925.1 Anguilla pacifica
ACTGACTCTACACTGACTCTACGCTCTGTACTGACTCTACCTGTCCCTCCTCAGGTGTTCAGGAAGGGCGTCACCGGGCCCGTCTTCTTCGTGGCCAGCAGGGGGCACCACGCCGACATCGGCGGGATCACTCCCGGCTCCATGCCCCCGCATTCCACCTCCCTGCAGCAGGAGGGCGCCGTCTTCACCTCCTTCAAGCTGGTCACAGCCGGAATCTTCCAGGAGGAGGGTGAGAGAGAGAGAGAGAGAGAGAGAGGGGGAGAGAGAGAGAGAGAGAGAGAGAGAGAGGGGGACAGGGCGAGACAGACCAGCGTAGTGTTTACTGCGATGTGTTTCTGTTAAAAGCTCGTTTTGTATTTTTTTTAAAAATAGTCTGCTGTCTTAGGAGAGTAGTTCTGACATGCAAGTGGAACTTAAACTCTCTCTCTCTCTGTCTCTGTCTGCTCTCTTTCACTCACTCTCATTTCTTCCTCTCTGTCTTCATCCTTTCTTCATCCTCCCTTCTTTTTGTTCTCATATACTTCTCTTTCTCCTCCTTTCTGGTCCTCAGCTGTGACGGCTGCCTTCCTGGCGCCGGCCCAGTACCCAGGATGCTCTGGGACACGCAATCTCCGTGACAACCTGTCGGACCTGCGGGCGCAGGTGGCAGCGAACCAGAAAGGGTGCCAGCTGGTGGGGGAGCTGATCGACTGCTACGGGCTGGCCGTGGTGCAGGCCTACATGGGCTACATTCAGGTGAGGGAGCCCGCCCAGGCATCGGACGCCAGGGTTCGAGAGTCAAGACCAGCATTATCACAGTGTGTCTACAACAGGCAGCATGACCAATGTGTGTGTGTGTGTGTTTCTGTGTGTGTGTGCGTGTGTACATGTGTGCGTGCATGCGTGCCTGCGTGCGTGCGTGCGTGTGTGTGTGTGTGTGCGCGTGTGCGTGTGCGTGCGTGTGTTTGTGTGCGTGTGCGCGTGTGCGTGTGCGTGTGCGTGTGCGTGTGCGTGTGCGTGTGCGTGTGCGTGTGTGTGTGCGTGTGCGTGCGTGTGTTTGTGTGCGTGCGTGTGCGTGTGCGTGTGCGTGTGTGTGTGCGTGCGTGTGCGTGCGTGTGCGTGCCTGCGTGTGTGCGTGCGTGTGTGTGTGTGTGTGTGTGTGTGCGTGCGTGTGTTTGTGTGCGTGTGCGTGTGTGTGTGTGTGCGCTCGTGTGCGTGCGTGTGCGTGCCTGTGCGTGTGTGCGTGTGTGTGTGTGTGTTTGTTACAGAGTAACGCGGAGCTGGCTGTGCGGGACATGCTGAAGGACTTTGCTCGTCGCCGGAGGCTGGAGAAGGGCTCTCTGGACGTGGAGGCGGAGGACCAGATGGACGACGGAACTTTGATCAAACTGCGGGTTCAGATCAACGAGGAGGAGGTAAGAGCGCCGGTCACTAAGAGAGCCGGTCACTGAGAGCACCGGTCACTTAGAGAGCCGGTCACTGAGAGCGCCAGTCACTTACATAGCTGGATAGAGCTGGCTATTAACAAACCAACAATGAGTTGGCACTAACTTTATCAAGCCAGTCATTCATCAAGCTAATCATTGGTCATTCATTTTTGCCCAATTTATGCCCCGATGCCTCTGTGCCCGTGCCAGTTGCCTGGAGCAGGTAAAATCCCTGATAATCTCCGTGCTGAACCAACAGCGTTTGCTGAGCTAACAGTATGTTGTCAGTCACTGACTTTTCTAAACCAGTCAAAAACAAAAGGCTTCTGCTGTCTGTAGAAAAGCACTTGATTGGTTCAGGTCAGTGAGCTACGGAGTCATGGGGTTTTATTCAATGGGCAGAATGTTCCGTTACATTTCCAGCATTCCGTCTTGATAACAAGGCGTTCACACAGATTTTCAAGGACGCGCAGTATCGTTGACGTGAAGCACCATACGTGCGAATAGCTCCCCCTTGTGGAGAATCTTGAGCCTGCTAAACGTGAGCGAGTGTGAGAGTGTGAGAGTGAGTGAGTTACAAGCCAAGTCCATGAGGTGCTTTGCTCATAAAAAGTATGTACTTAGCCCTACAGCATAAAGGACCACAGTGTACTGCATGTAAAATGACCCTGCCTGTCCCTGTCTGTCTGTCTGTCTGTCTGTCTGTCTCTCGCTCTCTGTCTGTCTGCCTGTCTGTCTGTCTCTCGCTCTCTGTCTGTCTGTCTGTCTGTCTCTCGCTCTCTGTCTGTCTGTCTGTCTGCCTGTCTGTCTGTCTCTCGCTCTCTGTCTGTCTGTCTGTCTCTTGCTCTCTGTCTGTCTGTCTGTCTCTTGCTCTCTGTCTGTCTGTCTGTCTGTCGCTCTCTGTCTGTCTCTCGCTCTCTGTCTGTCTGTCTGTCTGTCTGTCTCTCGCTCTCTGTCTGTCTGTCTGTCTCTCGCTCTCTGTCTGTCTGTCTCTCGCTCTCTGTCTGTCTGTCTGTCTCTCTCTCTGCCTGTCTGTCTCTCTCTCTGTCTGTCTGTCTGTCTGTCTCTCGCTCTCTGTCTGTCTGTCTGTCTGTCTGTCTGCCTGTCTCTCTCTCTGTCTGTCTGTCTGTCTCTCTCTCTGTCTGTCTGTCTGTCTGTCTGTCTGTCTGTCTGCCTGTCTCTGTCTGTCTGTCTGTCTCTCGCTCTCTGTCTTTCTTTCTGTCTGTCTGTCTGTCTGTCTGTCCTTGCTCAGGGGACGGCGGTGTTTGATTTTTCGGGGACGGGGGCGGAGGTGTGGGGGAACTGCAACGCCCCTCGCGCCATCACCCTCTCGGCTCTCATCTATTGCCTGCGCTGCATGGTGGGACAGGACATCCCCCTCAACCAGGTGAGCCGGGGGCAGCCCGCCAGCCCCAATCTGAGGCGGGGCGAGGGAGGGGAGGCGGCCATCACGCGGGACAGGCTCGGTGCGAGCCAGGCGGTGTTGACTGTGCACAGAACTGCCCAGTGCAGGGTTGGGTACGACTTGGGAAACTGTCCATTTCAAAAGAAGGCTCAGTTCCATGCAGAATATAACCTGTGTAACCCCCCTCCCCTCCCGTGGATAGTTCTTTTATTAGTGTGATTGTAAGCTTCAGGGTTCGCTGTGCATTTCTGCATTTTATTGTGGTGAAAAGAGAAATGTGGGTTCTGTTAGGAGCCGGTCCGGGAGCCCGGGACCTCTGCTAAACGTGTCCCCGCCCCTCTGGGTTCTCAGGGCTGCCTCGCCCCCATCAAAGTCATCATTCCGTCCGGCTCCATCCTCCAGCCTTCCCAGAATGCCGCGGTGGTGGGCGGCAACGTGCTGACGTCGCAGCGGGTGGTGGACGTCATATTCCGTGCCTTCGAGGTGTGCGCGGCTTCACAGGTGAGAGTTAACGAGAGAGAGAGAGGCGGGGGGGGGGGAGATGGTTTGTTTGATGATTGGGCTAATTAAATAATTAAGAGTGGAAGTTGGCATGAAATCCAGAATAAGGTACGGCCATCTTTGGATCCCGCTCCTTGGGATAAACAAATGCAATGTAACGTAATTTAAATACAGTTAAATTTAATGTGCTGTAATGTAATGGAATTGAATGTGATGTAATGAAATTGAATGTGATGTAGTGAAATTGAATGTGATGTAATGTAATTGGATGTGATGTAGTGAAATTGAATGTGATGTAATGAAACTGGATGTGATGTAATGAAATTGAGTGTGATGTAATGCAGTGTGATGACGATCTCCCTTGGTTCCGCAGGGCTGCATGAACAACGTGTCATTCGGCAGCGACAGGGTGGGTTACTATGAGACGGTTGCCGGGGGCGCGGGGGCGGGGCCTGGCTGGCACGGCCGCAGTGGCGTCCACAGTCACATGACCAACACACGCATCACCGACCCGGAGATCCTGGAGAAGAGGTGGGAGGACAACGGGGTTGGCGGGGGGCAGGTTTTTTTTTGGGGGGGGGGGGGCAATGTAGCCGTGCATTTTAACTAACCCCAGCCCTATCTCTCGCTCATTATTCTTCCTTCCCTTTCTCTATCTCTTCATCTTCCCTCTCTCCCACCCTCACTCTTAATTTCTTCTGCCTCAACGGCCATCCCTCTCTCCCCTCCCTTTTCTCTCTGTCCCTTCCCTCTCCCTCCAACTCCTGCTCTCTCTCTCCATCCCTCCCTCCCTCTCTCCCTCCACCTCCGCCTCTCTCTCTTCCTCCACTTCCGCCTCCCTCTCTCTCTCCCTCCTTCCCTCTCTCCCCTGCTCCCTCCCTCCCTCCCTCCCTCCCTCTCCCTCCCTCCCTCGCTCCCTCAGGTACCCGGTGATCCTGGAGCAGTTCTCTCTGCGTCCCGGGTCAGGGGGCGAGGGGAAGTTCCGGGGGGGGGACGGGGTGGTGAGGAAGCTGCTGTTCCGGGACAGCGTGGTCCTGTCCGTCCTGTCAGAGAGGCGCTCCGTGCGCCCCTACGGTCTCCACGGTAACCTTCCGCTGCCCGCCTCTCACCCGTTAATCCTTTCTCCCAATTTTAATCCTTAATCCTATTTTTTCTTTGTACCTCCATCTTACAAATGTTCACATTCATTCAGCTCATGCTTATACCCCACTTACGATAATGGAGAAACGTGAGCTCAGTTGCCTGATTAACAGTGCCAGGCCTGGCTAACAGCAATCCCAGAACCGTGGGTAAAGATGCAGCATCGCTAACGTATACTAGTGCAGGGCTGCCCAAATCCTGTTCCTGGAGATCTACTGTCCTGTACATTTTTTTCACATCCCTCTATCACACTCTCCTCCCTCCTCCTTTCCCTCCCTCCCTCTCTCCGCTCACGCAGGTGGAGAGCCTGGGGCCGCTGGCCTGAATCTGCTCCACAGGGCTGACGGCCGAGTCCTCAACCTGGGGGCCAAGACCACCGTCAACCTGGAGTCAGGGGTGAGGAGTGTGTGTGTGTGTGTGTGTGTGGCCAAGACCACCGTCAACCTGGAGTCAGGGGTGAGGAGTGTGTGTGTGTGTGTGTGTGTGCGTGTGGCCAAGACCACCGTCAACCTGGAGTCAGGGGTGAGGAGTGTGTGTGTGTGTGTGTGTGTGTGTGTGCGTGCGAGTGTGCAACAATCAGATGAGGTATGGCCAGGTTTAGACCGGTTTGGACTGGTCCAGGCTATGGTCCTTGTTGCATTTTGTATCAGTCAGACTTATTGAGGTTCGGGTGTGGTGGTGTTCTGAATTAATGGATTAATTTTATTTGTACAGTGCATTTTAAAGACACCGTCACAAAGATTATTATGGCGGGCGGAGTTCAGCTTACTGACCTGTCTGTCTGTCTGTCTCTCTCTCTCTCTCTCTCTCTCTCTCTCTCTGTCTGTCTCTCTCTCTCTCTGTCTCTCTGTCTCTCTCTCTCTCTCTCCTCAGGACATGTTCTGTCTGTACACCCCCGGCGGGGGGGGTTACGAGACGATGGATGCGGACCAAGAGGAAGGGAACGGGAGCGCCCCCCCGGTGAAGCGCAAGCGTCCCAGCGAGGCCTTCCCGGAGCGGGGCAGCGTGTTCGAGTACCGCAAGGTGCAGGAGAGCGTGTAGGGGGGTGAGGGCGGGGGCGGGGGGGTCAGTCGGGGATTAGGACAGACAAAGGGGCCCGTTTCGGCTGAGTAACAGTGTGCTACCGGGAAGCAAAAACGGCGAGGAATTCTGCCGACGGTGGCAGGAGAACGAGAGAGAGAGAGAGAGAGAGGAGAGAGAGTTTGGCACACAGAACATCGTTGTCCTTTTTGGAGTTTTTAAAGTCCCTCTTTTTTTTTTTGATTTTCTTCTCTAGATTTGTTTAAAAAAAAATAATCATAAACCACGTCATTGTAGTACAAAAAATAAATTCGTTTTCAGATAATCCTTTCATTTCTGCCGTCTTGACTGTGCATACATGGTGTGGACTATAGAGCATCTTAGCTGTGACTATTCACCTGGAGAAGAAAAAGCTAAAAAAGTCTGAAATTAAACACGAGAGCCTTCCGAGCTTCCGAGGGCAAAAAGACGCCTCGTGCAGTTTACACAGGAAGCTAACCGTGCGCTGTGGCAAAAATGTGCTGTTCTACAACCGTTTCCACTTCCTGTGCAAGACAGAAGCGAGAGCGCTGATTGGTCCACTTGGAGCTAGATTATTTTTGCCTGGCAAGGAAAAGGCCGACTCATGTGAAGGGAAGAGGTGCAGTGAGCAGCTCTGTCGCCAAGTAGGAAGGAGGTCCCGGGTTCGAATCCCGGGTGAGGCCCCGGTGTGGAGTCTGTGCTCTCCCGGTGTCTGTCTGTGGGTTTTCTTGCGGTCCGAAGACACACAGGTTAGGTTACTTGGGGAGTCTAATTGTCCTTAAGGTGCGATTGACTGGTGACCAGTCCAGGGTGCATTCCTGCTTTCCACCCAATGTCTGCTGGGATAGGCTCCAGCCCCCTGCCCATCATTAGAAAATGGATGGTGTTATTTTGTAGTCTGAAGTTTTATTTTCATTTTTAAATTACAGCTGTTAAAATAGCATTCTAGAAGAGCAAGCCATTTTGGGAGGGGGTGGGGGGGGGGTGGGAGCAGGCTTTATTTAGTTCATGAACATCCAAGACCAAATTGACATAATGGCACGATTTACTCCAAACTGGCCAATCGGCATTAAGATATCCATAACAGCTTGCTGACAGGTTTACCGAGGCTGTGTTCTACCACCGTTCACCCCGACATAAACGCATACGTGGAGATTCCCCTCTAGAAGGAATGTCGAGTTGTTCCAACACGGCTTGGCCTACTATAGCAGGGACGGCAGCTAGGATGACAGGAGGGTTAAAACCCCGTTAAATATGCCCCATAATCCTCTGCGGCTTTAGGCAAGGACAATGAGACGCGGTGAGAGTCCATGCAGAGAGCTTCGCCACGTTTCCAATTACAACAGCAGCGCTGGGAAGAGGACGTTTTTCAAATTCCAGATCAAACAAAACGGGCCCTTTCAAGTAATCCCCCCCCCCCCCCAGAGAGACAGAAATTATGTTTTTGTCTTTATTTATCAAAAATAGGGATTGTTCCTCTCTTTAAAAAAAACAAACAAAAAAAACAGAAAAAAAAAAAGAGTCATTTGATTCGATTCACATTTCAACAGCACAGCTTTTTTAACACAACCCTGTATGTGAACTGGCTTTTCTACATTTCCACCTTAACCTAGCGGGAGTCCTGTCTTTACTGTACTGCAATGGGCCCGTTTCATAGAAGGAATTTGGGGTTATTTCACAAGCCTCGTACGAATTGGAACGTAGCACAATGCAACACTGCCCCCATGTGCTTGGTAAAGAAAATGACAAGAAATATTAAATGGCTAATGTTTTTGGTCATGATAGTGTTTGATATCAAATGCTTTCATTTTCACATATATTACTGAGAATGGGAAAGGGGAGGGGGGGGGCATGATGTTCCATTTTAGTGGAAAGAATGTCCTCCCCCGTGAAATTCCACAGGGCCACAGAGCCATTGGGACTGAGATAAGCTAGCCCAGCAGGGGAGGGAGGGGGGGTGCATCCCAGAAGGGAGTACGTGTGTGTGTGTGTGTGTGTGTGTGCACGTGCGAATGATTGGTATTTATGGGGGGGGGGGGGGGGTGGAAGCAATAAAAGTATGAGGTATTGTGAACCAACTACAAACGCAGTACTAGGGACAGCTCTGGAGGACAGTCACTGTATTAACACCAGCATCTACAACCTCAACTGCACAAGCGTAAAATCACATTCTATTCTGATAAGACAAAATGAGGTGTCCTGGACCCGGATCCACACCCCCTAAGCCCCCCCCCCCCTTCCTTACAGTGGTCAAATCTCCTGCATTGGCTGATACAGTAGATTGGGGATGTTCCACTGTGAGGTGGGGGGGTGGGGGAGGGCCATTAGACATACTCTTCCCAGGGCCAGAAACACAAAGTACACCTCCATTTGACACCAAGACCTGTAGGGACTGGAGACGCATGCTCACAACCCATCTCCCCCTTTAATCTTCATGGCCACACCTCCAGCTTGTTTTTTTTTTAAAAAAAACAATATGGCCCATCACATACAAAAAAAACAGCTTCTTCTAAACTACTGTTTGGCCCTGAGTTGTCATACTTAGTATAAAAAAATATTTTTTTTAAATGAACAGTATTTATTTTCTGGGTCGTACCAGCTGTGCAGACGTCAAACTGTAAGGAAATTAATTTGAAGTCCCTAAACGTGAAGACACAAGACTGTTCATACTGACATAACACAGGGGTGCAGGGCAGGGGGCGACTTCAACATTCACTGCACATACATGTATGCCTCCTTGGACAAAAACGTGGAGTGACAGAAGCAGGCTCTTTAAAAATAGCTGATTGGAGACCCAACACGCACGCACGCACGCACGCACGCACGCACGCACGCACGCACGCACGCACGCACGCACGCACGCACGCACGCACGCACGCACGCACGCACGCACGCACGCACGCACGCACGCACGCACGCACGCACGCACGCACGCACACACTAAACAAACATAAAAAGGACCGCCTTCCAGCCTCCAACGGTGCAGTGAAGCAAACACAAGCCTCATCATTCTCCCGCCTTATCTCACAAACTATCAGACCCCGCGCTGCGTATCAGGAGAAGCTCCCATGCTCCAGTTCTCCAAAACGCAGTCTCTTGCCTATAAATAGCTCTCTTTATATTAAGACCACAAAATCATAACATTCTATGTAAGCAATGCGAAACCCTGTATATCAAACCTACTGTAATTTGAGCAACAAAAAAATGAATCATTTGAACAACCCCCCTCCCCTCCCCCAACACTGCCTTAAAAAAACACTGCCTTTCATTGTCTGACTTTGGACGTTCTAAAAACAAAGAAAAACTTTTTAAAAAGACGACTCACCGGACAACGAACTGAAAAAAGACATTCCCCTGAGATGGAAAAAATGTATACATAAAATCTCGGTCTAAGTCTGAGGAGGAAACATTTATAAAGATTCTGTAAAAATATAAGGTGAATAAGACCAAAACAAAAAGATTAAAAAGTTAAGGCGATAGTGCAAACGACAGAAAACTACAAACTGTCTTGGGGTCAGCCGGACATCACAGTCAAACCATCGATCGCATTTCACCTCTGTGGTACCATAGACATTAAGGCACATTTACATCTGGAGTACGGTCCTCCCGAGGTGCACCCGATTGCATGATTTAAATGACAGAGCGTCTTGCCGTGGGTTGTCTGGCCTGGAGCGTGCGTTTACCCTGAGGCTATGGTACCGTGGCGATGTCCATGACAGAAGAGGTCTTTGGCAATGAGAATTCATAGAGCCAGACCCGCAGGCACAGCAGTGTGGGTTGCAGTAAGCAGTCTTGCTGACCGCCGTGTATATGCAGCTGCATGTGGTTGAACGGGCAGTCAAACGTCCTGCTGGGTAACATGTGGTCTGATGCCATAGAAGCCCGCACAAACCACAGATCCCATGAGGCATCAGGCCATTCACATTTCCTGTGCGTTTCCTGGACTTCTACAGCCCTGAGTTACGACAAATGGGAGCGTGTAAGTGGAAGGAGGGGTGGGGGGGTGGGGGGGTGGGGGCGATAGAGAATTAATATTGGGGGTATCGGGTGAGAGGCGGGGCACTCTGCAGGCCATACTGCCCCTGCGGGGGGTGCGGGGACTGGCTGGGTCCCAGAACGTCAAACACACTCTTGTTGGGCGGCACGGACTGCAGCAGGCTGTCCAGGTCCATCAGCAGGGGCGGGGCCTGCAAAGGGACACGCCCCCCGGGGAGGAGGGGCCAGTAGGCGTGGCTCATAAAATGGCCGCCGCTGCCGGCCGGGGGGCCCCGGTAGCTGTAGAAGGGCAGCCCCCCCAGGGGCAGGAAGGACGGCCCCCCGTTGAAGCGCATGCTCGGGGGGGCCACCACGTTGGGCGGGGCGTATTTGGCGTAGGAGGTGGGCAGTTCCCAGGGGGGGGCGGCGCTCCTCCTCGAAGCCTTGTGGGGGGGCGGGCGGCAGTCCTCGAACCCCCCTGTACCGGGTCCCGCCGGGGGCCCGCGTTTCCCGCCCCTCCAGTCTTCATCCGAGGACGAGGAAGAGGAGGAGGAGGAGGACGACGCGGGGCTGGCCGAGCTGGCGGAGGCTCTGCGGGCGAACGAGGAAGAGCAGCGCGGGTGTGCGGGGGCCGGGGGCGAGAGCTCCGCCCGCGGGTGGGGGCGGGTTTGGGGGCAGGGGTGGTGCTCTCCCCAGGGGTCCCGGGACCGCTCCCCCTCCCCCGCGGCGCTGGCGGGGTGCAGGCTGTGCAGGAGCGAGTCGATGGCGAAGGAGGAGTCCAGCTTGGGACGGAACAGGTCCTCCGGCGGGGGCGGGCCGCACGCGGGGGGCGGGGCCGGCGCGGGGGGCGGGGGGAGGGTGTGGATGGCGTCCCCCCCCTCCGGGGGCTTGTGGGCGTGGCCCTGCAGGATGTAGGGGGCCAGGTCCTGGGCGAAGACGGTCTCGTCCTGCCGGGACACGGCCGTGTTCTGCCTCTTCAGCAGCTCCAGCGGGACGCGGCTCAGCTCCACCACCCAGAAGTTCCCCTTCCCCTGCGGCTTCCCAGGGTCCTTCAGCACCTGGGGGGTGGGGGTGGGGGGGGGGGCACAGACAGAGAGGGTGACCACTTGCACCACACTGCTTATTTAAGGAGACCCACCCGCCCCCGCCCCAGTAGAACAAAAAAACATTTTTTGTGGGGTGGGGGGGGGGGGGGAGAATGATGTGTGTGAATTTGGGACCAACAGGCCTTCACCCCAGTCTTGGCGGCATCCAAAATTAATTTAGGCTCTGAGCAATCCCGCTAGAGTCAGACTGAAATAACGAAGTGGAATCACCTCCCCAAGTCAGACGGGAACCGTATAATGAAGGGCTCTCCAGTATCCATGTTTTACCGGTCTCCTCTAAAATCGGCAGCGGATTAGTTATCCTAAAAAAATCAGCAACCAACTGAGAGCCTGGAAAGCAGAGAAAAGGGCCATGCTGCTCTCCAGGACCAGGGCTGAGGACGGCTGCCCTGCTCTGCAGAATCACCGCCTCTTAACCAAATAGCTCAGGAGGTCAGAGCAGTTGTCTGGCAGTCGGAGGGTTGCTGGTTCGATTCTCCGCCCTGGGCATGTCGAAGTGTCCCTGAGCAAGACACCTAACCCCTAACAGCTCCCAACAAGCTGATTGGCGCCTTGCATGGCAGCCTTTCGCCGTTGGTGTGTGAGTGTGCGTGTGAATGGGTGAATGAGAGGAATCGAGTTTTTTTTTTTTTTTTTTTTTAAATAGCTCGTTCACACACTTGGACGGAAGCCTCGTTTCAGAACGAAAGGTGCCGATTTTACCTGGGCTGAGGACGGGAAGGGCAGCTAGCGCAAGCTCACCTTGACGAAGCAGTCGTACGAGGAGAGGTTGTGTCGAACAGAGTCCCTCCAGCCCTTGTAGTTCCCCTTGAAAAACGGAAAGAGGGTGCTGATCTCCTTCAGGATCTAGTTTGGGGGGGGGGGGGAAGAGGGTCAGCTACATTTCTAAAGCGCACCAATGCTTCCATTCAGTAAACAGGCATGTCATGTCAGTACTGCACACTTCACTGAGGTTACTGAAGCAGTGGGCTAAACAGATATTTCTGCTTTCTAACACTCTTCACCGTAATCTAGAAGTGGGGGGGGGGGGGGGGGGAAAGCATCACTTATTGACACAGCTCTTCCGGTTGTGTGGAAACGAAGACAGTCACCTTGTTCTGCTCCAATAGGGCTCGGAACTTACTTGAACGAACAATAAAACAGCTTATCTATCAAAGGCCTTAAAAAAAAAACAACAACAAATAAAACACACTTGCACCGTGTTTCTGCCCTGGCAGATATCAGATTCTGAGAGACTGCAGAACACGAGAGCCCTTATCTCACAGCACAGATCGGCGGGAGCCAGATCACTCCACACTCATCAGGGCGCAGTGACTTGTTTCACCTGTAGGAGGCGTGACAGCCGATTAAAATTTGCACGCCGGGCCATTCAGTTTGGTTAAACATGACCAGACTGTCTTAGTCACAGATTGAACTCTCAGCAAAAAGCACAGTATAGCATTCACTATATCTGTAATTGCTCATTTAAAAAAAAGCTAAAAATTGAGGTGTTTAAAAAATTTTTTTAAAAAAAGAGACTTGCGCATAATATACTTCTGGAGAAACGCATGGTAACGTTTAAAATAAAATTGGGAAAAGGTGTAACGCCTGCATCCATTTTTTTAAATGTTTAATTCAGCTTAATGAGACTGAGCCAAGCCCCCCCCCCCCCCCCCCCCCCCCCCCCGTGTGCTTGTGTGTGTGTGTGTGTGTGTGTGTGCGTGCGTGCGTGCGTGCGTATCAGTAGTTGCATGTTAGATTGTTGGGCTATGCCTTATGAGGAGAGGCAGTAGAGACAGGCTTGACTTTACGGTCAAAGGACGCAAAGCAGCTTCTCTCTCGAGAGGACAGCCCTTCTCTGTCAATGCCTGACATGTATAAACACCCCCCCCAACACCTCACCCCCCTCACAGAAAATGTGTCTTTCGTCAAAGCTGAACTGAACTCCCTGAAACTACGGGAGGAAATAAAATGCTGACACAGCAGAGTGATGCTTCGTGCTGTTGTCACACAGTTAATTAAACCTCCGTGCTTTTTATGGGGAAGACTGAATACGCCAACCTCACCGTCTACTGCCACATCCAGACCAGTGCAGTTCCACATTTCAAATGCATATTTTAATAAGCATTTATTTGACCTTTCAAAGATACGCTATATGACCCAATGTATCTGGACACGCCTTGGTCCAGGGATATTTTTATAATGGTTTGGTTTTAGGCCCCTCAGTTCCAGTGAAAGCAAATCTTAATGCTACAGCGTACAATTTACGTTCTAGACGATTCTGTGCTTCCCCGACAGTTTGGGGAAGGCCCTGTCCTGTTTCAGCATGACAATGCCCCCGGGCACACAGCGAGGTCCATATGGAAATGGTTGCCAGAAACGGTGTGGAAGATCTTGACTGACCTGCACAGAGCCCTGACCACAACCCCATTCAACACCTTTGGAATCGATTGGAAAGCCAGCTGCAAGCCATTCCTTGTCGGCCAATCAGTGCCCGTCCTCACTAATGCTCTTCCGGCTGAATGCAAGCAAATCCCTGCAGCAGTGTTCTAACGTCTATTATAAAGCCTTCCCAGAAGAGTGGAGGTTGTTATAGCAGCAAAGTGTGGACCAACTCTAAACTAATGGCCGTAATTTTGGATGAGATGCCAGGTGTCCACATACTTTTGGCCACGTAGTATACATATTAGCATAGATTCTTAAACAATGGATCTATGCTAATATTTTTTATTGATGCACTGTATCACAGCCTGTGTAGTTTATGTCTAATACTTGTCCCCAAAAAGGATTTTAA
This sequence comes from Anguilla pacifica, assembly GCA_039654925.1. Lineage (NCBI taxonomy): Eukaryota > Metazoa > Chordata > Actinopteri > Anguilliformes > Anguillidae > Anguilla > Anguilla pacifica. The sequence goes on from JBDGNX010000021.1 coordinate 213,348, forward strand.
AACAAATGCATTAAAATACTGCAGAGAGAACACAAACCTGAAAGACAATTAAAACGTTCAGTTCTCTGAAGATCACTGTTGAAAACTTTGGGACTTGTGCCTTACCTTAGTGACAAATAAGAGTGTTTTGGTGTCTTTTCTTTTACCCGTTTAGGCTGACATTTTAGGGAACAGGCCCTATACAACGATCCTTTAAAAGCAACCTTGGAATGTTAAATCTGGGTAGCCTAGACATGCCTACAACACATGACCTCACAGCTTTCCCCACCTAGTCCTGCCATTTTTGCCAACCTTATGGAACGCATAGAACAACGTATGTATTTTCAGTAGGCTAATAACCCCGTATGACGCGGACCAGTTGCTGAAGTGTCACGCGGAGGTTACGCCGAGCCCTTCAATGGCTCGCGGCCGGTGTGTTTGTGTAGGTGCAGGCAGGCCAGCCCCCGCGGGAACATCACAACCACTCACGAAGCAATAATAATAAAATTACAATTTATCCAATGACACCCGAATAATCAGCTCGATTTGCATCTTTAAATAATACCGTCGAGAATAAACGTGGGGAGCAGCAACATACTCACCAGACCTTACCTCCAACGTTATCGACTACCAAGAGTACTTAAAACGTTTTTCTGGTCATTCATAAGCGCAATAAACTGATTATGTTTGCTGGAACATTTACGAGCTCGGTGTAAACTAAAGGCTTTTTAAAGAAAACCGCGAAGCATTTTTTCCTTTAGAACGCAGAACATAGGCTGTATCCAGCCCACCAATATAAATTCTCCAGAACAGAAACTTAACTGTCAACAGCACCTGTGCTCTCCCAACCCAGCCTTACCTGAGAGAGGGTTAGCTTCTTCTCTGGTGAATTCTGGATGACCATAGCAATCATCGCTAGGTATGAGTACGGGGGCTTGGGGTACCGCTGATAGTTCTTTTTCCTGCTGCCTTTGGAGTTTGCCTCTTGGTCCCAAGGATCCGGGTGTTGCTGCTTGACTGGCTGGTCCTGGCCTCGCGGCGCTGCCGGGCAGAACTGGGCGGGTTTACGACTGTGGTCCCGCGGCATCTCTGAGTCCATGGACGCGGTGCCACAGGCGACTGGTACAGCTGTGGTGGGCCTCTCTTGCCAGAAAGGGTCCTGCGCCGGCCAGGGGCTGGGACTGCCGTTCCAGCGCGGGGCCGGGGTGCTCCGCGCTACGATGGCTGGAGGAGGAGGACAGGCCGGGTGCGCATTGCTCTCCTGCGCGTCCGAAGCGAAGTCAAGGTGATGGTCGTGTTGCGCCCCGAAGCTACAAGTGGGCAGGTACGTGATTGCGGGTGGTGCCAGCAAGCTCTGACCCCCCCAGTGTTTTGTCATGCTGATGAATTGGGGGGTAGATTGGGCAGCCACGGCCCGGACAGGAGGAAGAAGGGAGTCCGTCCTCAAGCACCGGCAGACTGCTGGCTCCAGCCGACTCTATTTGAAGAGCAAACAATTAACAGGTCCATGTAAATCCCGCGGCGTAATCGAGAGGGGAGTGGAGCGCTATCTGCGGTCAGAATGACTGATCGCCCCAGGGGGACTAGGGACGTCTGTGTGTGTGTGTGTGTGTGTGTGTGAGGGAAAGACAGTAAATCTGTAAATGGCCCCACGACAAATGTACACAAACGCATTTATCCAACAGCCTAAATTGTGTCCAAATGCGTAAAGAGGCTGGTGAGTTTAAAAAAATAAAAAAAAAAGTTAGATTAATACTCTAAAGGTCTTTAACCCGGTGGGGGGGAAAAATTCCTCGCTAAAAAACTTCTGTTTGAACACCCCCTCCCCCTAAGGTGTTAGGACGGGTGACAGAGAGAGAGAGAGATAGCTGCCCACCCCCTTTCGCATTGTAGGAGCTTGCTTACAGTAACCAGAGATACGTTTTGTGATATGCCAGTATCGCCTTAAGACGCCAAGTGATCTTTTCAAAGATTGGGGTGGGGGAGTTTTCAGTGGGGGGGAAAAAGTAAGTGAGAAACGAGAGAGGAGGGGGTGAAGAAATAAAATGGGGAGAAATTAAGCTAAAAGAATATGGATGGATGACTTCACATTCAATCAACAAGCTCTAACAAGCAATATACATTGCACTGCTAATAAACAAACGTAACCGAGATTAACACTTTAGCATGTTGGTAGGACTAGTTGCTGTTGATAAGGGAAATATCAATAAGCATTCTAATACGCATTTAAGATACATAAGTGAATTAAGTGGACGTTAGTTTGATATCGAAATAAATCTCATGAAATCCCATTAATTTGTTAACTTATTTCATGATAGGGACGGCTTGTAGTTTTGGCAAAAGACCGAAGATATTGAAAAAGGTAAACGTGCACATAGGCCTATATTTCAACGAGTTACAGAATCAAACGAATCCAGTTTGAGGCTTAAAATCCTAAATCTGCTATTTATAAATCAACAATGTCGTTCATTTGTAGGATATTCAGAAGGTTCTAAAATCAATGACGCCAGGAATAACCACGTCATCCAGCTCTAGTTCACAAACATTATGACGTATGCTTAGTATGTCTAAAGTGGAATTTTATACGGTTTCAACGCGTCTTTGAACTGACGGAAATAGGAGGCAAAAACAAACGAATAAATAAAAATAAACGTAACATAAAAATTAAATTTCGAATAATTACAAAAGCACCAAAAATCTTTCAAAAAAAATCTTAAATTAATGTGACACTCTTTAAATGTATTGCTGTTGGTCGCTTAGCATCCTTATGGCGATATGGTGGTTCTTTTGCTAGGGAATATGCAGTTTGGCGGCGTTAACGTTCTGGGAACTGGCAACTGCCTTTGTGAGACTTAATGTAGTGTTAATCCCCTGGTCCATACCGCTCAGCAAGACAGTGAAAACAAGTTGGATTAAGGGAGATTCTCCGGAGTGCGCTGTCGACGTCCCCTACCGGGGGGTACTTTTTACATGTGAAGGAATACAATTGTCTGTTCAACACTATCCGTATTGTTTTATTGTATTGACCGCTGCTGAGTGACAAACACTCTAATCCCACTTTGCAGTCTTCGGGGAATCATCTCGCGCGGACTGTTTACTCTGCATGGGCCACTCAAGAGCTGCGCTGCAATGCAAACATTTGCCAATCCCGATGTGCAGGATTGATGGTGCGCAACCGCACTTGGCTAGCTGTGGCAGAGAATATATAGCCTAATTATATCCGAACTGAAATGCGTGACCGCATAAATGACGAGCAGGCGAAAACTGACTCTAAAGCAGTATGAATTTCGACGCCTCAAAGGTCACCATATTACTAAAAACCAATCTAAATACGAGACTTTGGCATACTTTATAGGAAACAGACGCATTTGTCACTTGCTGTTAGTTTCATTCTAACCGACGTACTTCAAATTTCTACCCTATCCCTCAGATTTTACACAGACGTAGACGAAATGTTTAATCCCTCTATTTAACCGAATGGCCATTTGATGGGGTCGTTATTCAAAATAACGCAATGCACAACATAGGCTTAAATACTTAAACAAGGACACGATGGAAACTAAACGCTATACAGTACGCACATATCCTAAGCAACACTGATTCAGCTACCAAAAAATGAATAGTATACTAAAGGCATTTAGGCAATTTATTTCCTTGAAAATGTATTCCATCTTTCATCACTGTTATTGGAAGATCGTCAGTTAAAAGGCCAGAGTTTATTTCTTGGACCTTCAGAATTACAGATTTCTCATTCGACTGTTTTCTTCAAAACCTAAGACAGTCTTCGACCTGCGTCAATAAAAGATCAAATTTAGTTAATTGCAATCTCAAACGACAATGGCCGTTCATAAAATGTTTAGGCCGTTAGGCGGTCTGATCCGCATCACCTTGGAGACAACTGGAGAGCAGTGCGTAACCTACCTTACGGAAAGGATTCCTTTGATTCCAAATTGTCAAACAGAAGGGAAACCATTTTGATTTGTCTATGGTGTTGTAACGTAATGTGTCACTTCAGGGGGAAACCGCAGGTGCAGTCAAAAATTGACGCCCTCACCTGAATCGGATTGCAATCACCTTCTGATGATCATGACGCCTGCATCTGATTGGCCGATTCCAGCCACTCAGAGAAGAGTATGTATTCTCTGAAGAGTAGAGCAACACTTCGCTGGGCTGTTCAAATTGAATCAGGACCGAATTTAAATTATTCATACTAAATAATACATTTCTCACGCTACTCTGTATATTGACACTATGCTTATTTGGCCTTGATAAGGAGCAAATAAACAAATAATACAAACATAAATTAATACATTTTTAGAGATCCTTTGATGTCCGTATCAGCATATGATCCGGAACCCTCGGCACGTCTTCACACTGATATAGTTACAAATTAAGTAACGTGTAGAGCAAGGTGAAACATATAGTGCAAAATACTGACAACAGGTAGTGCAATGAATAAATAAATGAGTGAATAAAAAAAGACAGAACATACATGTAATATGTGCAATATAAATGATAAATGAATTAAAATATGCGAACAGATTGAATACGTGAAAAAAACAAAAACAAATGGTAGACAGAAAGTGAGAGGTAGTCCGGGGAAAGTTAAAGGGGCAAACGCTGAGAAAAGTTTGAGTTGTATGTGAACACAGCGGCCGTTCTTCTGTAGGCCATCAGCCGGGCAGCAACCACAGTACCAACAACAATACAGCCTTCAATACAATACAATAATATATATATTTAAAAAAAACCCAGAAACAAAACACTACACAAGGCAAGGATTCAACAAGCTGACTCAGACACATCAAGAATAGGAAGTGAACTTCGCCTTTGTCCTTTAGGGATACAGGCTGTAGATGGCTGGCGTAGGTCGAGGAAGCATCTAGAAGGAAAAAAAAAAAAGAGAGAGGAAAAGGAACAGATCCCACGGATTGTGCCAATGTTGTTTACTCTAATCCCGTAAGCCTCCGTGGGCCCATCGCACTCGCACAAGAGCCTCTCGTGAGAAGCTGAGGTCCTGCTGGGAGAGTCTGCCTTTGTCTCCGAGGGCAGATTGTCCGTCGCTGACACCCGGTGACCTGCTTGTCTTCTGATCAGCGAAAGACCACGCTCATGCCGGCCCCCCCCACTCCAAATACACAGCTCTGCTCTGTCCTCAAACGCATGAGACAATGAGGTGGATCAGAGGTCTTCTGTTGTGGGTTTTTTTCCCCTATTGTGTGTCTTTCCCTTCTCTAATTCTAATTCTCCAAGTGTCTAATCTTTCTTTTTTTTGATTTCCAGTTTCAGAAATGACTCCTGTATTTTTTTTTTTAAATATCAAAATCATTGCTTCTGTCAGAACAGAAGATGAAAGAAACCTGAAAATTGTGGATATGGAAATAAAATTTCAGGCATTTGGTGCTTTCTAGAAACCCATAGAAACTTTTGTGACATGAACCAAACATGCTGAATGAAACCAACAAAACAAGGGACAATTAAATCGAAATAATATTTTTGAAAATAGTTTCACTGCAGCACGTTTTTGTCATTGAAGATACTGTATTGTGTCAAATATTTTATAATTTTTTTGGGTGGGACATGGAGAAATGGAGAAAAACAATAAGTATGTATGTAACTGCAGAATTGTTATCAATTTCCCTAAATGCCATTGTGTGAGGACGGAGGTGGCACAGTGGGTAAGGAACTGGGCTTGTAACCGAAAGGTCGCAGGTTCGATTCCCGAGTAGGGCACTGCCGTTGTACCCTTGAGCAAGGTACTTAACCAAAATTGCTTCAGTATATATCCAGCTGTATAAAATGGATACAATGTAAAATGCTATGTAAAAGTTGTGTAAGTCGCTCTGGATAAGAGCATCTGCTAAATGCCTGTAATGTAATGTATAGGGAAGAGTCACCATGATTTTTATGGTTTGGTAAAGGGGCTTGTAACTCAAAGGTCATGGGTCCAGTTCCACTGTACCCTTGAAACAATTAACCTGAATTGCTTCAGGAAGTATATCCAGCTCTGTAAGTAGAATGCATGTGAAAATTCAGCCTGTGAAAGTCACACCCGATGAGAGCCTCCATTGAACGCCTAAAAGTAAATGTAATTACAAGGCACGTTTATTCGGTCTGAAATACAGGACATCGGATTCTGTGGGAGAAGTGCTGCATTTCAAAAATGAGTGGAGGCCTAAGCTATTTAGGAGTGTTTGGCTTGGCAGGGAAATGTGAAGCAGTCTGTGGTGCACAGTGAATGTTAAAAATGACAAATTCCAGCAGGCTACTGCATTGGTAAAGATGGACAGCAGACATTTAATGCCCCCCTCTAATGAGGAAGGCTTGTCTCTCTCTCCCTCTTCCTTGCCATAGCTGATACCTTGCAACAGTGTGTCTGAAAAACAGTGACAAAAGGTTAAGACACAGAGTAAACTTTCCCCAGCATGCCATAACATATGACAATAGAATCAGGCTAAAGGCCCACATTTAGAAATGTATAGATTTTGTTTACCAGCAACTTGAGGCCATTTGAATTTCACTTTTTTAGACAACGAAAGTTAATCTCTTGTAGGAACAGAGGTCTCCAGAGGTTGTTCTTCTTGAACAGTAGCCTCACCATTGTATGAGCAGAGCCTGTATCAACTTGGAAAGATAGCCTACGAGTTAGTTACAGTCATTCTTTTCAAACACGTAAAGATAACACACCACACCTCGCCTGAATACGAAGACTGTTTTATTTCAAGTTTCAGATACCGTATCGCTGCTGAACGCTAGAAGACCTGCGGAAATGAACTACCTTCAGCCGTTGTAGAAGTTCCCAAAATGACTTGTTGCACGCTAGCGCCACCTCGTGGATCGCTGGTTTTTTTTTACGTCGTCGGAAATTCATCCGGAAAAAAGTGCGGCGGTTGTTATGGAGAAGCATTTCCCCCGAGGGAAACCTTGCTAGCTAGGGGATAGAAAGCAGCTGATCTGGCAAAGTGAGGTTTAAACTGGACGCAGAACACGGAGATGAGTGCCCCGCGCGGTGTCACACTTAGCTGATTCAACAGGTAAGATAAATGCCGTTTAACATGGACATGGTTTCACTTTGAAAAGAAATAAATCGAATAAATGTGTGTTCGTTAACGGGCACAGAGAGCAGCGCTCGGACTGGGGTCTGCTAGCTGGCTAGTCAGCTAATGAATTGGACGCGCAGGTAATATGCGATACGCCGACAGTCAATGACAAACAGGTTGCAATAAGAAAAGTAGCGATGCCTAAGCAACTAGCTGCATTATAGAGAAATGAGCATGGAAATGCTTTCACTGAGCGAACGTTAATTTAGCTTTAGAACTGTGTCTTTTTGTCTTTTTCTATAATGACACTAGTCGCACAGCTTATTAACTTGACAAGCTAATGTGGCTATCTCGCCTAGTTGGCTAACGCTAGTTGTGCAACACCTGAACGCGCTGTGAAGCTAAGTCTTGCTACCTTGCTATAACGTAGAGTTTTGAAATCTAGATGGTTCACATAATACCAACACAATTCGCTGGCTGTATAGTTATACAGTTGCTAGTTACAGAATGATTAGCTTTATGGACATTATCAACTCTGAAGTTAACAGTTGCACCTAGCGTGCTAGCTAACTTGCATTCAACAGGTGGACCTGGCTAATGGCTATGAACAACGTAGCATTTTTGAATATACGGATTGTTTCCACATGATTTTTGAATTTACAGCACAAAAGAAGCACAATCGAGCACAGCGTGGTGCATAAACATTTATGGGACAATATATCGTTTCTCTCCCTGTGAGTAATAACATCTAGAACGTATGCTAGACGTCAAACAATGAATTCACAAAATAAATGCAAAATGTTGGAAATAAGATGACCTATACGGAAAAGAGTTTAAAAGTCAAATTCATTTAATAGTCATAGGTATTGCGCTCTTCTGGACGACTGATTTGAAAATGCTGAAAGTGTAATTCGTTATAGCCGACATGTGTGTGTATATATATATATATATATAAGAAAGGGAAAATACAGGTAAATGTACTGTAAATTGCTTGTACTTGCAGCCTGTCTTTGAGAACGACCGTTGTACTCAGTCTCTGGTTGTACTGCACAAACGGGAGGGAACAGTTACACTTGGGCTAATTTTAAATCCCAAACTGAAGTAAGGGTCATTGTAATCGCAGTGCACACACAGCTTAACGCATGCTGTGCACTATCTGTGATTAAGCAGATTGCTGGGCTGCATTGCAACACAATCGCGGCACAGTCGGCTTTCTTTGGTCCCAGTATCGTTCCCAGGCTGCCCCGTAGCTTGAGCTGCCTGATTGGCTTACGGGACGCACTAGCCCAATAAAACCCAGCTGACTCCTGAAATGATGGACACGCAAGTGTCAGAGGAGTTTTGTCGATGTCAGCATTCTGAGTTCACGTAGAACACCGTTCTGATTAAACAACTTAACAGGCACTTGTCCAAAATTTATTTTTTTAATTTTTTTTTTTTTTACATCTGGTGGATGCATGTGTATTCATCCAGCCTGAGTTAGCAGTGTAACAGAACATAAGTGCATTGTCCTGAGTTTTATGAGTGACAGCGATAGTGCCAGACCCGGCGCGCGTGTGTGTGAGCTGGTTGCCTCGCGTGTTGTGTTGTGTTGTGTGAGCTGGTTGCCTCACGTTGTGTTGTGTTGTGTGTGTGTGTGAGCTGGTTGCCTCACGTTGTGTTGTGTGTGTGAGCTGGTTGCCTCACGTTGTGTTGTGTGTGTGAGCTGGTTGCCTCACATTGTGTTGTGTTGTGTGTGTGAGCTGGTGGCCTCAGGTTGTGTTGTGTTGTGTTGTGTGTGTGTGAGCTGGTGGCCTCAGGTTGTGTTGTGTTGTGTTGTGTGTGTGAGCTGGTTGCCTCACGTTGTGTTGTGTTGTGTGTGTGAGCTGGTGGCCTCAGGTTGTGTTGTGTTGTGTTGTGTGTGTGAGCTGGTTGCACTGAGCAAGGCCCCCAGGCCTTTGTGCTGTGTGTCTGATGCATGTGTCCCACTTGTCCTCAGCTGTATTGGTTTGTTTGCAGAAGTGCCTGTGGCAGATGTCCCTTCAGGGATCGGCTTGCATCGTCGTTCCTCTGTGTGTGTGTGTGTGTGTGTGTGTGTGTGTGTGTGTGTGTGTGCGTGTGTGTGTGTGTATGAATGTATGTATGAATGTGTGAGAGCTTGTGTGTGTGTGTTCTCGTGTGTGGGAGTGCAAAGTGTGTGTGAGTGTGTGTGTGTGTGTGTGTGTGTTTGCATGTATGAATGTATGTATGAATGTGTGAGAGCTTGTGTGTGTGTGTTCTCGTGTGTGTATGTGGGAGTGCAAAGTGTGTGTGAGTGTGTGTGTGTGTGTGTGTGTTTGCATGTATGAATGTATGTATGAATGTGTGAGAGCTTGTGTGTGTGTGTTCTCGTGTGTGTATGTGGGAGTGCAAAGTGTGTGTGAGTGTGTCACTGTTTCTATCTTGTTCCCGCTACATCACTGTTTCTATGCTGTTCTCTCTACATCACCCCAGTTCCATTCTGTCTTCTTGCACTCCTTCCTCTTCCCTCGTTTTTTAACCTCTCTCTATCTTTCTTTCTCTCTCTTTCTCATTCTTGGACCATCCTGTCTCTCTCTCTTCTTCTGTCCCTTTTTTTTTACAATCAGTTTGGTTCAGTTCATTTCTCAAAGCCTCTTCATTGGCACAAGATTATTTTTTTATTAGTCTGCATTATTTCGCGCAATACGTTTTCAAACAGGAAATGACATGGCACATCCTCCGAGAACAAGCACTGCTTTCTGACCTTCATAGCAGGGGTATTCCCCTAGTTAATTAAAGCGAACTCTGCCCACTCTCTCTCTCTCTCTCTCTCTCTCTCTCTCTCTACATTAAACACTCTCTTCTGAGTGTTTAATTTAAGGTCAAAATTTATTGTCTTCTGTCTTTATTAATTTTTCAATGTGATTGTACAGAATTTAGTGATTGCAGTCAATCTCTCTCTCACTCTTTCTTTTGCTGTCTTCCTCCCTCCCCCTGTCTCTTTCTCTGAGAGAGAGAGAGAGAGAGAGAGAGAGGGAGGGAGGGAGGATGAATGCTCCAGTGCTTCTGGCTGTGCTGTGGCTCATGCCAAACCAGTGCACATGATCAGGCTTAGCGGCCTTGCCTGTTTCAGCTGGGCCACCCTCCCTGCTTTGTGCTCTAATTGTCTACTAAAGCATTTCAAATTCGTGGTCCTGGGGCGGGGGAGATTAGACTACTTGGCAGGGTTTCAGGCAGTAGCCGGAATACCCTCCCCCCCCAGTTGAGTCAGCGTTGCCGCCGTGCCTTTGACTCGGTTGTTGTGTTTTGTGCCCGTCTCTGTTTTTCTGTTGTCGTCGTTGCGTTTGATTGCAGAATGTAATCAAAGGCCCATTCAACGCTGGACGCTTTCAATAGTGTCCCCGCCGCCCCCCCCCCCCCCCCCCCCCCCCCCACCCCCTTTTCTGCGCGTGAATGAATGACCCGGAAAGGTCTGGAACAGTCTGTGCCCCGCGTCGGCACCCCTGTGTTCACCCCTTCATATTTATGTATGAGTGGGGGGGGGGGGGTGTTATCTGGGCGGCATCAGAGGGCGAATCCAAAGTGAGCGTGTGTAGCCCTGTGGGATAGCGGACTCACGCTGATGCTCTGATGCCGCGGTGGCGCGCCATACGCGTGCAAATTCACCCAAGGGTCCTGTTTCCTCTCCGGGGAATCCGCTGTCCCAGGCGCCCGTGTGGCGGGACACCCCGGCAGCGCAGACGGCTGCTGCCGAAATCCGGACCGGGCCGGACTCTGTTCCCAAGGACAGCTTTTAAAAATTATTTATTTATTTATTTTTTACCCCAGTTCTGATGTGGAACAGGTAGCTAACTCCCCCAACGGCTGTTTTCCCAAAATCCTGCACAAATATGCGGATTTGGGTCGTTTGGTTTTTACCAAAAAAAACAAAAACCCAAGCTGGACCTCGCCTGTGCACAGGGGGTAGAGCCCTTTTTTCGCTGAAGGGTGCGGTTTTGTGTTGGGCAGAAGGGGCCACTGTGAGGGAGGCCTCCAGGTTATTTTGGGGCCCGCCCTCGGTGACTCACCCGAGCGGGACGTGGGACGGGGCGCGGGGCTTTGCTGTCTGTACGGCTGCCACCTCAAACCCTCACCACACCCTTTAGCCAGCCTCTCATTTCTCTCTCTCGCTCTCTCTCCCTCCCTCTCCTTCTCTCTCTCTCTCTCTCTCTCTCTCTCTCTCTCTCTCTCCCTCTCTCTCTCTCTCTCTCTCTCTCTCTCCCTCTCCCCCTCCCTCCCTCTGATGCTCTCCACTGCTGCTTGTCCCTCTGGATACGACCGTCTGCGTAGTGACTGTAATGTGATGTAACGCACTGAGGGTGAGGTTTAGGGGAGCTGTGTGACCCGGGTGCAGGTGACTGTACTGAGGGTGAGGTTTGGGGTGAGGGAGCTGTGTGAATCGGGTGCGGGTGACTGTACTGAGGGTGAGGTTTGGGGTGAGGGAGCTGTGTGAATCGGGTGCGGGTGACTGTACTGAGGGTGAGGTTTGGGGTGAGGTTTGGGGAGCGGTGTGAATCGGGTGCGGGTGACTGTACTGAGGGTGAGGTTTGGGGAGCTGTGTGGACCGGGTGCGGGTGACCGTACTGAGGGTGAGGTTTGGGGAGCTGTGTGGCCCGGGTGCGGGTGACTGTACTGAGGGTGAGGTTCATAGAGTGCTGGTCACACTCCAAGGCAGCACACACAGTTGTGCTCCAGCTGTCGGATTGGCTAGCGTGTGGACAGGGAGCTGCAGAGACCTGTAAGAGCATCATCTAGTGGGCTCACAGGAGAGAGGATCCTTCTCCTCCCCCAGAGTATGAAAACAGTAAATTATTCTTACTTTTCTGAGCCCTTCGCCCCAGGTCCCCCCCCCCCCCCATCCACCTCCACTCCCCTATTTATGGAAAGCAGGGATTCATGTGCTGGCCTGTATACTGTCATTTGCGAGGGGTGGGGTGGGGTGTGGTGAGTATTTTAGTTTTGGTCCGAGTCAGAGCGGTAGTTTATGTCTCCTGTTTGGGTTTGCGTGTCTGTGCGTGTGTGTGTGCATGCGTGTGTGTGTGCGTGCGTGCGTGCGTGTGTGAGAGAGTGGGTGAATAAATTGTGATGGAGTGCTTCTATGTAGGCTACTTGTTAGGCAGAGCAGTGGTATTTGTGTATTTTTGTGTGTGTGTGTGTGTGTGGATGGGGAGTGGTGACTGTGTGTGGGTTAGTTGTAGTGGGTGTGCAGTTGGTCTGTTTTTAATGGTATGGGAGAAGGTGTGTGTAGAGGAAAGGATTTGGGGTTGGTTTGCATGTGCTTGTGTCGGGGAGACGTGTGTGTGTGTGTGTGTGTGTATGTCTGTGAGTGTGCTTGTGTTTGTGTAAGTGTGTGGGGGGATTGTGTGTGTGTTTGTGTGTGTGTGTGTATATGTATATATATATATATCAGTCTTGTGGGAAGGGGATTGTGATGCCGACTGCATGGGAATTGTAGTTCTTTAGCCTGCTGAGTTTGTATTGTGAACTACAGTCGGCCTCTTTGTGCAGCTGTGCTGTGTTACAGGGCTGGCCTGTGGTGCTCTGTGTAAGTGCACAGTACTGTACTGTGTTCAGCCCACACAGTGGGAAGCATGACGCGGCCTTCCTCTGCACTGCCTCTTCTGCTCACTCAGGCATCTCTGGGGTGACCAACAGCAATGGAAAAATGAGGCAGGAGAAAATATTTGAAAAGTAACTGCTCCCCACCGCCCCCCCCCCCCCTCGGAATAGCACTTATAAAGGAGCTCTTTCTGTGTACTGGCAGTCTGCAAAACGGGTCATTTCAACGTGTGTTTATCCAAAGTGCATTTTTGGCTCCAAACAGGCTCATTTTTGTGTGAAGTTGCTGTTTCAGAGTTTTGTAGTCCTCCTCTCCAGTTAAAGACCAGACTTGTCTTTTTTGCGCCATGTGTATGTTTTCTTTTTTTTTTTTAAAAAAGAAAAAGAGATCAGACAGGCCCGTGTGTTTGTTTTATCGAGACGGGGAGAAAGCAGAGAGGGTAACCGATAGAGAAGGGGGTCCCGGCTCAGAAGGGGGGCTCATATTTGGCTCCTGATTCGGACTGTACCACATGTCTGGCCAGTCATTGTGCTTTTTGTGTGAATTCTGTACGGTACTGTAGCTGTGAGCAAGACTTTGCTGTTATGCAGTGTGTGTTATTGCTTTTTTTAATTTTTTATATTTCGTTGTGAATTGTATTCCATGGGGTAGCCGGGCCTTTACGCTGGTCTGTCATGTCGTGTGCAAACTTGTGAAATGTTTTGGGGTGAATTGAACACCACACCACCATGTTAATGCTCAGTTGAGTCTCGCTCCTTCTCTCTGTGGGCACAGCCGACCGAAGGTTCTGAGATGGCACGGCAGGCATGGACGCATCTGATCTCCAGGTAGCTGACTGGGGCAGGTGTGGTTAAGACTGAGGTGCCCATTACTGGGTTGCAGGTGTTCCTGGATCTGTATTTAAACGACTTGCGACCTAAAATAGGAACTGCAAAAAGATGTACGTCATCACGTTCTATATACGGATATCATATTCATGTTATAATGGCTGGACAAACCCAAGATAATCGCTGTTTTTCCAAACTTTACCCTCTTGCTCAGTGTAGTTGGACGTACATTGTACATTGGCAGAATACCTGTTGACTCTGTGTGGAAGCCCCAGCCTTGTGATGTCACAATGGGCATATTTGGTGGGTGTCATATTTCATGTAATAGGACTCCGTCCAGTGATGTCATCACAACAAAGCCCAGCCTGCCCTCCTGTGTAGAAAAGGCCGTGAATGAAACAGCTGGCTTGTTGGGGGTTGAAGTCGTAAGCGTTCAAAAGGGTGGCACTGACGTACAGGACTATTTCGGGTGACTATCGTTCAAGTTTAATCACAAGACGCATGGGTAGCTCAAATCAATAATTCAGGATGACACAAGTCGATAAGAATGTAAATCTAATCATACGGCAGCAACTCTTGTTTTGATGCAGATATTAGTGCATTCTGAATCACCTCTGCCAAGAAGTCAATTTTATAGGGGAAAAATTCACTAATTGCAGATATGGCCACTAATGCAATGAATTGCCAGTGAACTGCAAGAGTACTGAGCCAACACAACAAAAATTATGGCACTGTCCTGTCCAAATACCTACGGACTGCACTGTGTAGCTACATATATTGGTCCTCCACATCGGCCACTTGTCACCTTGATTTCCGATACAGATACAGACCAAAAAATGGAAATATTGGCTGAAGCATCGGTCAGGCTCTATTATTTACCTACGTTTCATATTTGCACAAATGCAGGCAGATTTACAGATGGCTGTAGAGCTCTGTGCGAGAGGTCCTGGAGGGTCTGTCTGAAACGAGC
>JBDGNX010000023.1:0-21748 GCA_039654925.1 Anguilla pacifica
ACCACACATGCCCAGATACCTGTTTAAATCACCGCACATGCCCAGATACCTGTTTAAAATCACTGCACATGCACAAGTACCCGTTTAGTGTACAGGAGGGGGTTGCAGGGGCGTGGTGTCTGAGGCGGGACGGGGTACGGCACAGTGTCACTGTCTGGCTGTCTGGACCAGCCCCTGGAGTCACAGCGCCAAGAGAAAACCAAAAAAACACCGTCAGCTCTCCAGGACAGGGGAGCAAAACGACAGCAGTAGCACAGAAGCGAGTGTGCATTAGCAGCACCGCTAACTTCTGAAGGAAGCATAAATTTAGTAGTACAGAGAGAGAGAGAGAGAGTGTGTGTGCATGTGTGTGTGTGTGTGGTGTGTGTGATGTGCGGTGTGTCTATGTGTGTGTGTGTGTGTGTGTGTGTGTGTGTGATGTGCGGTGTGTGAGTGTGTGTGTGTGTGTGTGTGTGTGCGTGTGAGTGTCTGTGTGGTGTGTGATGTGCGGTGTGTGTCTGTGTGTGTGAGTGTGAGTGTGTGAGTGTGTGTGTGTGTGATGTGCGGTGTGTGAGTGTGTGTGTGTGTGTGTGTGGTGTGTCTGTGTGTGTGTGTGTGTGTTATGTGCGGTGTGTGAGTGTGAGTGTGTGTGATGTGCGGTGTGTGTGTGTGAGTGTGTGAGTGTGTGTGTGTGTGTGATGTGCGGTGTGTGTGTGTGAGTGTGTGTGGTGTGTCTGTGTGTGTGGGGGGCAGGGGGGTGCAGCAGTATGAAATTCGACTCGCAGGCTTGCACTTTTGCCTCCCGCTCTGGGACTCCCCTGCTTGGCTGGACTTAATTGCGCCGCTGATATAAACAAGAGTCAGTGTGAGACCCGGCCAGCAGCTGGAGCCTGGGCCCGCCCACCGGCCGTACCCAGCTTTATATGAGTCCCCTCCTATATCAGAGAGAGGGAGGGAGCGGGAGAGAGGGAGGGAGGGAGGGAGGAGAGGGGAGAGGGAGAGAGGGAGAGAGGGAGAGAGAGAGAGAGAGAGGGGGGGGGAGAGAGAGAGGGAAGGAGGGAGGAAGAGAGGGAGAGAGGGAGGGAAGGAGAGAGAGGGAGACTGAGAGAAAGTGGGAGGGAGGGAGGGAGAGAGGGAGGGAAGGAGAGAGAGGGAGACTGAGAGAAAGTGGGAGGGAGGGAGGGAGAGAGAGAGAGAGAGGGAGGGGGAAGGGGGGAGAGAGACTGAGAGTGGGGGGGAGAGAGGGAGAGTGGGAGAGAGACTGAGAGAGAGAGAGAGGGAGAGAGGGAGGGAGGGGGGGAAGAGAGGGAGAGAGGGAGACTGAGAGAAAGTGGGAGGGAGGGAGGGAGAGAGAGTGAGGGAGGGGGGGAAGGGGAGAGAGAGAGAGAGAGAGAGAGGGGGAGAGAGAGAGAGAGAGAGAGAGAGACCAGAGATGGAGAGGGTGAGAGAGACAAACGCCTGTCCTGCTACCCCTCAGCAGAGAATGCGTGCCTAATGGACTGTCTGATGCCCTCACTACCCCCTGGGGCAGGAGAGGGGAGCTGCTGTCCCTTTTATGGGGTGTTAAGAGGGCAGGACGGGGGGCAGTGGGACCGTGCCCCCATTTGGGTATCAGAGTGTCCCCCCCACACCGTGCGCTGCTTGAGTAACAGACTCGACAACCCCCGGCCCCCAGCTCAGGGTCCTCCCGTCTTCCCCTTCACCCCACCTATCAAGGCGCCCGCTCTCTGAGCAGCTCTCCTGCGTTAGATCATTCAAACGCAACTGACCGGGTGACTAGAACGTGTCACTGTGCACGTGACTCTCCTGCCAGAACAGATTTTTTAAAAACTTCACCAAAAACAAAAAAAAAACGCATGTGTGCCTGTCGTTTGTGCTGTCAGTCCCCTGAAGTGCTGTGAGGGCTGCTCCCGGGCGTACTGGGCGGCGGGGGCGGGGTGGGGGGGGGGGGAGTTATTCCGACGTTCTCAAGTGTTATTTTCACAGTTGTGTTGTCGCGCCGCGCGCTAGGGAAACGGATCCCTGGCCAGGGGTTGATCAGAGGGGCTCCCGGTGCATTGTGGGACATACCTGCGCTCAACGCGCCCCCCCCCCCGCCTGCCTCAGTAAATCACCGCGGCCTGTCTGTGTTCCTGTTCCTGCGCTCTGACATCACGTCCTGTCCGCGTCGTAAAGAGCGTTAGCGATCCGGCTGAAGAGCGGCAGCTGTCTCCCATAACTACCGCAAATTTTAAGGCCGCATTCCCCCCCCCCCCAACCTCCCCCCTCCGCCTGCCCCCCCCCCAACCTCCCCCCCTCCGCCTGCCCCCCCCCCAACCTTCCCCCCTCCGCCTGCCCCCCCCCCACCCCCGTCTTTATTTTTAATCGCCCGTCTGCATCTCCTCCTTCATTTCTCATAAAGATATCCCTCTAGGAAGGTAGCGAGCCCCTCCCAATCCCCAAACTCCAAACTTGCTGGGGAAACCGTGTTAGTGGCAGAGAGCAGCCCCCCCCCCCCCCCCCCCCCCCAGCGGGGGAACCCAGCGTTAGCAGCGCAGTGCAGCCCCCCCCCCCCCCCCCCCCAGTGGTAGCAGCGCGGCGCAGGCTGATTGGGCCTGTGTGTGACTGTGAGCCAGTGTAATTACAGGTGATCTGATAATGCCGCAGGTTTAAAGTCACAGGTTAATAGCGGCTGGCTGTGGGGGGGGGCGGGGGCAGAAAGGGGCCTTTCACTCCCGAATGAGAGTCTGGCTTGTGCCCCGTGGTTAAGGCAGCGGTCGGGTCTCTTTAAACGGTACATTCCCCAGACCCCCCAGCACCCCCCCGCACCCCCCCGCACCCCCCAGCACCCCCCAGCACCCCCCACCACCCCCCCCCCCCTCCCCCAGCCCTCTGTGCAACACTCTGTTCCTTCTCTTCCCCTTCTTTTTTAGCCCTGGCTAACGTGAGTCTCTTTATGCCTGAGGTGTTGCTACGAGTTGTTGCGTTTCCACTGATGTCTATGGTACGTGTGTTTCCCCTGACGTCTATGGTACGTGTGTTTCCCCTGACGTCTATGGTACATGCTTTTCCCCTGGTATCTATGGTACGTGTGTTTCCCCTGGCGTCTATGGTAGGTGTGTTTCCCCCTGGTGTCTATGGTACGTGCGTTTCCCCTGACGTCTATGGTATGTGTTTTTCCCCTGGCATCTATGGTACGTGCTTTTCCCCTGGCGTCTATGGTACATACGTTTCCCCTTATGTCTATGGTACGTGTGTTTCCCCTGGCGTCTATGGTACGTGTGTTTCCCCTGGCGTCTATGGTACGTGTGTTTCCCCTGACGTCTATGGTACGTGCGTTTCCCCTTACGTCTATGGTACGTGTGTTTCCCCTGACGTCTATGGTACGTGTGTTTCCCCTTACGTCTATGGTAGGTGTGTTTCCCCTGACGTCTATGGTACGTGCGTTTCCCCTGGCGTCTATGGTACGTGCGTTTCCCCTGGCGTCTATGGTACGTGCGTTTCCCCTGACGTCTATGGTACGTGCGTTTCTGGAGCTGAGCGAGGCTGAATTTGGCTTTGTCCAGGGGTAGGGCCATGCGAGTTTCTGAATATAAAGCAGTGTTCGGTAAACAGCCTTAAATGTAAAGGGAAAAGGTTGCAGTGAAAGAGAAAGTCAGTGGTCTCATGAGGCTTTGATATGGACTGTGTGTGTGTGTGTGTGTGTGTGTGTGTGTGTGTGTGTGTGTGTGTCAGTGGTCTAATGAGGCTTTGACAGTGTGTGTGTGTGTGTGTGTGTCAGTGGTCTAATGAGGCTTTGACAGTGTGTGTGTGTGTGTGTGTGTCAGTGGTCCAATGAGGCTTTGACTGTGTGTGCGTGCGTGCGTGCGTGCGTGTGCGTGTGCGTGTGCGTGTGCGTGTGCGCGTGCGTGTGACAGTGGCTCTAAACGGCGCTGGGAGTGTGTGCGTGCGCGTGTGTCCGTGTGAGTGTGTTTGTGTGTGTGAGCGTGCGGGCGTGTGTGTGTGTGTGTGCGTGTGAGTGTGTTTGTGTGTGTGAGCGCGCGGGCGTGACGCCCAGCTGAATTCTGGGACTTTTAGCATTCCCGTCTGTCACTCCCGTTTCCTCCTGGCCAATGGCAGCGGATCGGCCGGCGCTGAAACTGCACCACGCTCTGAGCCACTCGGCGAATTTCCTGCTTATTCCTCGTCCAAGTTTCATAATTAAAATATGATAGCATCTCAGCGGGCGTGTTTACTCAACTCCTTATGCTATGGAAGTGATACTCTGAGTGTTTGTGCTCATTCATCACATGACTGGGGCACTTTTAAGGAGTAGCCGATCATTCCCAAATATGCATAGCAGGAATCTGCAATGCAAGGCCGTTCAAGGAATTTCATATGAAGGAAATTAATGGCTACAGGGCTCGGCTGGTTCACTGGTTTTGAGTGTGCCACGTGTATGTGTCTGTCTGTGTGTGTGTGTGTGTGTGTGTGTGTGTGTGTGTGTGTGTGTGTGTGTGTGTGTGTGTGTGTGTGTATGTCAGCATGTGTGTGGCAGCATGTGTGTGTGCATACACATTCCTGTGTGTCAGTGTTTGTCTGTCGCTCTTTCAGTCTCAGGTACTCCTGAGTGCTCAGGGCCGAATGGTGCTGGGCTCAGCTGAGTCTCCCAGTGTGTGACTGACACATGGCCCGGCTCAGAGCAATAAAAATACCGGGACAGCCCACGTGATTCTGGGTGGGGGGGGGCTCAGGTTACTGAGGGTGTGGGTGCCCTGGCAGCTGAGGACCTGACGGTGCGGGGCGCACCCCTGCCGTGGCGCTGGATGGGGGCAGATGCTTTTGGGGGGGGGGGTCGTGTAACCAGAGTTCCCAGCTTGCACGTCCCCTGAGCAGGGATTACTCTGAGTCAACATCAGCTGTCTCTGCAGCGCCCTTTACCTCTCCCAGGGGTTCTTCACCTCTCCCAGGGGTTACTCTGTGCAACAGCGGGGCCAGCCCTACAAACGCGAATGTCTGTGAGTGACTGAGTGACTGAGTGATGTAGTTACACCATAGTGATTGAATGACTGAGTGACTGAGTGATGTAGTTACACCATAGTGACTGAGTTACTGAGTGACTGAGTGATGTAGTTACACCATAGTGACTGAGTTACTGAGTGATGAAGTTACACCATTGGTCGGCCGGATGACGTGTGTTAGGTCCAGCCGTACACTAGGTTTCCTGGTCTTGTTTTGCCCTCTCATAATGTTCAGTGAGCATCAGACAGCTGGAACTTTCTCATTTTCTGAAGTTTGTGGTTTTCAAGCAATGAACGTGACTCTGTTATAATGACATATTTTAGCAGAGACCCCGTGCAGTATGCATTTGCATATGTGTGTGTTTGCACGTGTCCTGCTATCTGTACTGACAATTGGTATGTGTGTGTGTGTGTGTACGTATGTGTGTGTGTGCGTGTGCACGTGTGTGTGTGTGTGTCTGTGTGTGCGCGTGCGTGCGTGCGTGTGTGTGTGTATACGTATGGGTGTGTGTGTGTTCGCGTGCGTGTGTGTGTCTGCGCGTGTGTGTGTGCATGTGTGTCTGTGTGTGCGCATGCGTACGTGTGTATGCATACATGTATGTTTAGATGAGAGCAAAGGGACAGCTCTGTGCTGTAGTCAGACAGGCTGCTGGAGTGCTGTCTGTATTGGAGGCGGCTGCATCACTACAGAACAGCTGCTTTCTACAGAGGAAAGACATCAGAGCAGGTCCAGTTACGGCAGAGCAAACAACAAGCCTCCCGGACTGTGCTCGTAGTTCCACATCTTTTTAGTTCTTCTTAGCTGTCCTAATAAAACAAGGCGTGCTTGAAAACTGGCTTTATCTCAGAGGCGGGTTTTATGAAAGCAAGGTTTACATCGTCTTCAGGGTTTCTTTTATATAATGACTTCTTGTCTTTCTTAAATTGCTTGTTTTGTTTTTGATTTGCGCGTGAGATCTGTGTTGTGGTTTCCTGCGAATTGCAGTCCTACCAGAGGAGTGGGTGTGTGTGTGGTGGGGGGGTGGGGGGGGGGGCACACCCCCCCCAAGACCCCTCCCCTGCCTGAAAGCCCAAATGTATGCGCGTTGCAGCCCTGTGTGGTGGTGTGGTGGTGTGACGGTGTGGTGGTGTGATTGTGTGATGGTGTGATGGTGTTGAGTAGATAAAGGGTCCAGGCTCTTGGCTCTGGGTCCTCTCTGTGGAGGCCGGGCTCTAGATGTGTTAGATTTGAGGCGGTGGTTGGAGGGGTTTTTGGACACACACACACATATACACACATACACACATTTATATACACGTACACACATATATACACAGTTATGTTCCGATTTGAAGGAATTACTGTATGAATTTATTATTCTAGTGTTTCACAATGAGCCAAGGATAACAGGAGCCATTTTCTGTGAGTTACTGTGGATGTTACTTGGAAACAGACTGAGGGTTAATCTAATTTCAGCGCGTATTTATACCGGCAGCTCTGCAGCCCCCAGTGCTGTAAATACCACCCACGGGATCGCCCAGTGGAGGAAGACCGGGGGGGGGGGGGGGGGTACGGCCAGTGTGGGGGTGCGCACCTCATCACAACAGCAGCAGATTATGCCCTGATTGATTTTAGGGAGGTGGCATCCACAATGAGTACTCAAAGTTTGTTTTGGTTCCCATCTCCCCCCCCCCCCCCTTGCTTTAACGAGCAGGCTGCTAATCCTAATCATCCCGAGCTCACCTCCCGAAACCGGACACCACCCCCCCCCCCGTGACAGGCGATGCCTCGCTAATTACATATTACATTCCAGGCGGGGGTGTCCCATCTGAGGAGCCGGCCTGTCTGCCATCGGCCATTACTGTCCGGCGGGGGCCACGCATGGCCAGCTCTTTACTAGGGGGGGGTGGGGGGGGGCACTGCGACTCAGGGTGACGGATGGGCGCTCGGTCAAAGTAACGGACCAAAGGTGTGGCCCCTAGCCCCCTTTGGGATCCTTTCTTATAGAGAGATGGAGACAGAGATGGAGAGAGAGAGAGTGTGAAAGAGAGAGAGAGAGACACAGAGAGAGAGAGAGAGAGAGAGAGAGAGAGACAGAGAGAGAGAGAGAGAGAGAGAGATTGACAGTCGAAGGGATGTAAATGAGTGGAGGTCCAGTCTCCCATGTAAACTTTCTCATACCGGTGCAGACGCACAGACGTCTTCATTGATCTGTGGCTGTTGCTGCTGTTTGTCACCGTTGTTTTGGCAGCGGTGCGTGATGTCATGGCAGTGAAGCTCCATGAAACTGAGAGAAAAAGAGGTATATTTTTGAAGGGGGTGGGGGGGGGGAGAGCCAAGGGGGTGCAGAACAGTGAGGCACCCTGTCCCATGGTGGGGGGGGGGGGGGTTCTCTCCCTGTCCTATGGTGCGGAGGTGAGGTCTTTCTCCTGCTGTCCCATGGGGGGGAGGTGAGGTCTTTCTCCTGCTGTCCCATGGGGGGGAGGTGAGGTCTTTCTCCCGCTGTCCCATGCTGGGGAGGGGGGTGTTTCTCCCGCTGTCCCATGCTGGGGAGGGGGGGCTGTTTCTCCTCAGAGATTGGGGTCCTCCGCACCTCCTCGCAGGGCAGAGGCAGAGACTCCTTGCTCGGTGCGGTCGGCGAGCCGGGAGATTTACGGCCGTGTGGAGCTGCTCTCCTCCCGCACGCCTGGAACCCTTCGAGCACCCCCCCCCCCCCGCCAACCCCCCCCCACGCGGCTCCGTCAGGGGGCTTTGAACAGCGCCGGTCAGCCTGAGAGTCCTCATAAATATCCCCCCCCCCCGCTCCCCCCCGCTCCCCTTGTACACGGGGGGCTAATTGCTCAGCTCCAGCTTTAATAGAACTCGCCCAGATAAATAATTTGTCAAAATTTGTGGCCCCCGATAAATCAGGTGACGGAGCGTCCCTCTGCGGGCCGTTTGAAGTGAAGGATGGGCCCCCTGTTTGGGGGGCCCACGCTCGCCGTTAAATGGCCCTGATTTAAAACTTCAACAGGCAGCAGACACTGGGGGTCCTGCTTCCAGACTTTTTTTTTTCTTTTTTTTTTAACGCCGTCAACTTAGCTCTCTCTGGGGGTGTTCTCTGTGAGATTTGAAAGATGGGGGAGTATTCAGTGTGTATGTGTGTGTGTGTGTGTGCACATGTACGTGTGTGTGTGTCTGCGCGTGTGTGTGTGTGTGCGCGCTGTGAGGAGCTCATTCTGCTCTCTCTGTGAGGACCCTGTTCCCTGCTCTCTCTGTGAGGAGCCTGTTCCCTGCTCTCTCTGTGAGGAGCCTGTTCCCTGCTCTCTCTGTGAGGAGCCTGTTCCCTGCTCTCTCTGTGAGGATCCTGTTCCCTGCTCTCTGTGAGGATCCTGTTCCCTGCTCTCTCTGTGAGGAGCCTGTTCCCTGCTCTCTCTGTGAGTAGCCTGTTCCCTGCTCTCTCTGTGAGGATCCTGTTCCTTGCTCTCTCTGTGAGGAGCTTGTTCCCTGCTCTCTCTGTGAGGAGCTTGTTCCCTGCTCTCTCTGTGAGGAGCTTGTTCCCTGCTCTCTGTGAGGAGCCTGTTCCCTGCTCTCTCTGTGAGGAGCTTGTTCCCTGCTCTCTCTGTGAGGAGCTTGTTCCCTGCTCTCTGTGAGGTAGCGCGGAGTTCAGGCCGCCAATAATAATTTTTTAAAAATAATAATAATAGCGATAATGAAAGGGGGAATACGAGCCGGCCCAGCTCGCCTTGGGCTTGGCACCGTCACGCTGCTCTTCCTCTTTTTAACATCCCTTTATGAGCAGGGGACCATGGGAACACGGGACGCAGTTCCTGCTTCTCGCTCTGGAACGGGTGCCGATCCGCCGTTTGGGGGGGGGGGGTGGGCGGAGCTGAGTTTCGATGCTTTTGGACGAAGGCGGTTGGACTTGGTTGGCGGAATGCCACGGGTTTGAATCCTCTGGCTTTTCTTCACACCTGCGCCCGGCTTGCCCCTCCCTGATTCAGCCTGTCAATCAGAATGTATTTCAAAGCATTTCTTTTATTTTATTTTATTTTATTTATTTGCAATTACGTTATTGCAAAATTCTGAATAGAGAGTTTGAGGGAAATGAGAATGTTTAAAAGACTCTGAAGACTAAAACCAAGGATTCAGCTGTAAACTAAGTGCCTTTCACCATGTGTGTCTGTAATCAAGTTCTGGAACCTGTTTCAATTCTGGAGTCAGTATTTACAATGCTAGTAACTTATAGTAACTTAAAAATTTGGACCGGAAATACAGTTTTTCACCCTGGGGAAATGAGCATTGTCATGAACAGAGCCATCGTCCGGACAGCAGAATACCCGGCAGTGGCAGTGTTCCGCTCCAAAGCCCACAGTGAGCTCTGTCTGCTTCTGCTTCAGTATTGCCCTCATGGAAGCTCATTGGCCAGCCTGGGGTCTTGGTGAAATTCCTGACTGGTAATTGGTGCAGAAACGTTTATAAGTGCAGCAGTATGTAACGTATGAGGAGTGAAAATGAAAGTGCCTTTTTAAATGTACCTGCAGCCCCAGGAACATTCAACAAAGAGCCATTCATGGGTTATATAGATTGGTCCTCATGTATAGGCCTATATATACAGTGTGCGTTTGTGTGTGTGTGTGTGCGTGTGTGCGTGTGTGCGCGTGTGTGTGTGTGTGTGCGTGTGTGCGTGCGTGTACGTGTGTGTGTGTGAATGCGTCTGTGTGTATGTATGTGTGTGCATGCGCGCGTGTGTATGTGTATCTGTGTGCGTGCGCGTGTGTGTGTGTGTATGGGTGCGTGTGTATGTGCGTGTGTGTATGTGCGTGTGCGTATGTGTGTGTATGTGTATGCGTGTATGCTTGTGTGCGCGCGCGCGTGTGTGTGTGTATGCGTGTGTGTATGCGTGCGTGTGTATGTGCGTGTGCGTATGTGTATGCGTGTATGCGTGTGTGTGTGTGTGTGTGTGTGTGTGTGTGTATGCGTGTGTGCATGCATGTGCGTGTGTGTGTGTGTGTGTGTATGTGTATGCGTGTGTGCGTGTGTGTGTATGTGTACGTGTGTATGCGTGTGTGCATGCATGTGTGTGTGTGTGTGTGTGTATGGGTGTGTGCGTGTGTGTGTATGTGTATGCGTGTGTGCGTGTGTGTGTATGTGTACGTGTGTATGCGTGTGTGCATGCGTGTGTGCGTGTGTGTGTATGCGTGTGTGCGTGTGTGTGTGTATGTGTATGCGTGTATGTGTACGTGTGTATGCGTGTGTGCATGCGTGTGTGTGTGTGTGTGTGTATGGGTGTGTGCGTGTGTGCATGCGTGTGCGCGTGTGCGCGTGTGTGTATGCGTGTGTGTGTGTTTAGAGAATGGGGTTTATTGCAGTAGGACGGGGAGGCCTGAGGCCTCTCTGCTGGAGGAGGTGTAGTTCTCCCAGTGAGTGCCAGGGCGGTGGGCTGTGATGAGGCAGCTGACTGTAGGACGCGGGCCCCGGGAGGGCCGGTCCCTGCGCTGAGAGGGTCACGGCTGCCATTTGTTTTCATTAGAAACCCGTACAGAGTTACTCACCGGCACCCTGGATGACCCCGGCCTTGCCTGTCTCTACCCCTACTCACTCCAACAACACTCCTCTGTGTTATTGGCACACATTGCTGTTTTTCTTGCTTTCTTGCTTCTCTTTTTTTCCCCTGTCCCTCCCCCTCTCCTCCTCTCGTCTCTCTCTCTCTCTTCCTCGCTTACTCAGCATTCAGACCATTCCAAAGAAGAACAACAAAAAAGAAAAAAAGAAAAGAATCTGTTATACAGGCGAATGCGCTCAGTTACTCTGGTTCCTCTGGCGGTTGCTGAAAAGGAACTCTGTATGTTTAGCAGTAAACTGCTTTCTCACCTGAGGACCTGTGTGATCTCCATACCTGAGCTTACGTTCTTAAGCCCCACGATTCGGGTTCTGCTTTGTGGACTGCGTCAGTGGAACCCTTCTGTCCACCAGTAGAACGGTGCATTGTGGGATCGCTGCAAGAAAGGTCATCCAACAGAAGAGAGATAGAGAGAGAGAGAGAGGGAGCGAGAAGAGTGTGAACACTAGGAGAGAGAGAGAAGGAACCTGAGATGGGACAAGAGAAAGGGAGATGGTGGGAGAGAGCAGAGGGGAAGAATGAGAGCAAGAGAGGAGAGAGCGGGAGAGGGAGAGAGGTGAGAAAGCAGAGAGAGAGAGAGAGAGAGAGAGAGAGAGAGAGACAGAGAGAGAGAGAGAGAGAGAGAGAGAGACAGAGGGAGAGAGAGAGAGAGGGAGGGAGGGAGACACGGAGGGGGCTCATCTCCAAAGCGAGCTTGACTGGGACACGGGGGTGAAATGCATGCTGGGCAGTGAGCTGAAAACACAGGCTGTGCAAACAGAGCTTCAAGCATGGCACAGCGGCTATCTGTTTACCGCCATGGGCATGTTCCCCCTGGGGGGGGGGGGGGGCTACGGTCGCCACCCCGCCCCTTCTCACGTTCAGGATCGCATACGGTACAGTCAGAAGCCGTTGTGTTTGTTCTGAAATACGTGCGGTACTGGCCCCTTTCCTCATCCCGTCTGCAACAGGAAACATTTTGTTCTTGATGTCAGCCATTTTGTTTTGTTTTTTTGAATAGCCGCTTGCTACACCCTGAGGGTTAATTTTGTTGATTGACGAGTTCCCCCCATCGCACGGATGCCCGGCATCACCTTTTGTCAATCAAAGACATGGAACGTTTTTGGAATTAAGGATTTTTCTAAAAACGTGAAGTTCTGGTGTGCTTGCTGTTTTAGGATTCAGTGAGAAGAGAGGAGGGTTTGTATTGTGATTTATTTTTGAGTGAAGCGGTTGAATGTTCAGGCTTGGCTCAAAGCCGCAGGGCTGGGGGGGGGGGGGGGGCGGAGACGTGCGGGGCAGTTTGAACCCCACCACGGCACCTTCTGAGCTGCAGGCTCTTCTCTATCTGCGGCACATATATATATTTATATTTGATGGGCCAGGCTGTTCGTTCTCCTTTAAAAATAAAAAAAAACATAGGTCCTCCCCCCTCCTTTGCATGTAAATCATACATCCCGCGTGCGGGTGCCTCTTTAAGATTTAAACTGTCACCACACTGTTGTAATGTACAGTCAGCGAGCAGCTTCACACCCTTTACTCAAAAGGGTATGCGACCAGTCAAAAAACAAGACCGGGTCAAAGCCTAGTATATGGTTGGACCGAACCGGCTGACCAATGGTGTAACTTTAATCACTCAGTCACTCAGTCACAGACATTCGTGTTCATAGGGCTGGCCCCGCTGTTGCTGGTCCAGCCAAAAAATGTTCTTCTTCATAACAGCCAGAAATCAGATCACGTTTTAAAAGCCTCTTGCCTTCCTGTGCTCTCACGGGCGGGACGCTCGCTGTGTGCGAGCAGCTTAAAATAGCGCCCGGGCCCTAATTACTGCGCAAGCAGCCGACGCAGGTGTGGAGGAGGCCTCTTCGCCCCTCGCTCCTGAAGAAGGCCGCGTTTGTCCTCCTAGCCCCACAGGAAGTCCAGGTTGTCCTTTGAAGTCCCAGAGGCTCCTGGCCAGTTTTAGCTGGAAAAAAAAAATGTTTTTTTTTTTTTTTTTGGCGTACGGTGGAAATAAAACATCCCACATCAGTCATACATTTCCAGTGATAAATTATTCAACAGCCCACCCTTTCTGTCTGTCTCACCCTCCCCACACCCTGAGCCTTTCTGGAACTCTGTAACCGCCTGCTTTCGGCTGGAGAATGGAATGCATTCGAGAACGAGTGTGTGTGTGTGTGTGTTTCTCTGTGTGTATGTATATATATGTGTGTGTGTGCTTATGTGTCTCTGTGTATATGTGTGTGTGCTTATGTGTCTCTGTGTGTATGTATATCTGTGTGTGTGTGTGTTTCTCTGTGTGTATGTATATGTGTGTGTTTATTTTTGTGTGTGTGTGTGTGTGTGTGTGTGTATGTAAATGTGTGTGTGTGTGTGTGTGTTTATGTTTGTGTGTGTGTGTGTATGTATGTCTGTCTGTGTGTGTGTGTGTGTGTGTGTGTGTGTGTTTCTCTGTGTGTATGTATATGTGTGTGTGTGTGTGTGTGTGTGTGTTTCTCTGTGTGTATGTATATGTGTGTGTGTGTGTTTATGTGTGTGTGTGTGTGTGTGTGTGTGTGTGTGTGTGTAGCAGCGTGGCGGTGTTGGGGTCCTGGTGGGTGAGGGGTCGGCGGTGCGTGTGTGTTTATGTGTGTGTGTGTGTGTGTAGCAGCTTGGCGGTGTTGGGGTCCTGGTGGGTGAGGGGTCGGTGGTGTGTGTGTGTTTATGTGTGTGTGTGTGTGTGTTTATGTGTGTGTGTGTGTGTGTAGCAGCTTGGTGGTGTTGGGGTGCTGGTGGGTGAGGGGTCGGCGGTGTGGGCCGACAGAAAGCAGCGTTTCACAGCCTCCAGCGCTAACAATGGAAGCTCTGTCTGCCAGCGGGCTCGGGCTGAGCTGGGCTGGGACACATCGGGGAACCCGGGTTCAGATCCTCATTTCAAGTACAAGGTCCCCCCCCTCCCACACCCCCACCCCTCCGTACTCAGCCTTACTCACTTCTCTCTCTCTCTCCCTCTCTCCCCCTCGCTGTATTTCCCTGGCATACTGTAATACAGAAAGTGGAATTGCTCCGGTTTCCGTCGAGCCAGTTCGGTGATGGATCTGTGACTAATAATGGAACAAAATAATCGGCATGCGCAAATAACGGAGGATGTGTAGCTAAGAGGAAAGAAACGCATTTAAGCTTTCCTCATTCCAGCGCCCCTCTCTCTCTCTCTCTCTCTCTTTCTGTCCTCCCTCGCCTTTCCCTCGACGTTCACTCTGAAAACAGCCCGTTCACAGCGAAATCTGTTTCATAATATTTGGAAATCCTTGCTTTCTCCTTTACTGGAAGATTGCAGTATCACAGGCTGCGTAGGAGGGGGGGGGGGGGGTGCAATTACATGAGCTATTAATCTGTATTAATGGCTTTGTTATGAGCTGCTGGATCATACTGTTTATACTGCCCTCACAGCAGTGAATGAATGCCATGATTATGACAGTGGTACATTGCAGAAATACCTTTTTCCCCCAACAATATTGTGGATTAGGTTGGGCATGTGGGTGTGTGTGTGTGCATCTCTCTGCGTGTGTGTGTATGTGTGTAATGTTGCTTTGGATCACTTTGGCGGTTCAGAGGGGGAATTCTCTCCATTTTCTTTTGTCTTGCATTGTATTAACAAACTAAAAACCTGGAATGCGAGTTTCGACAGGTATTCCCACAGTAATGAATGAGCGATTAAACAGAGGTGATGAAATTCAGAGACGCACAGAAATTGGGCTGACTCTTTAAACCAGATGGAGAAGCTCGTTTAATCTGGCTCTTCGCGCTGGTCTCTGGCTATTTTTTTCTACTCGTATTTTTGTTTAGCTTCAGAAGTGATGCAATTGCATGTACACCGATGTTAAAAATAGACTCTGCCTTACCGCCTGTTTGCTTGCGGACATAACATTCAATGTCATTCACTTATTTAATTATTCATCATCGCTTTCGTCACTTAAGTCACAGTTTTGGCTACATATTCTATACGCCATTCAATTATTAATCAAGACTGATTTCGGTTCTGTGCTTTTCAAAGTCTGTGGAATAATACATTTTTTAAAAAAAACGTTTTTACTACTTCGTATCATTGTGTGGCGTTCTGTTTTACCGCTTTTTAAAAATTTAATCTAGTAGGAGACAGATGTCACACAGGCGTTGTTTATGTATCTTGCACAGAACCCTTTTCTTCCAAGAGAAGGCGTTGAATAACTAGCGGAGAAGAACAGTCCAGACGGATGGAAAGTGACTTTTGGCAAATATTTGGTGAGTTAGAACACGGAGCTACACCGTAAAACGAAACTAATTCTCCCGGTGGTGGAGAAGTTACCGTAACAGCTCAAAACAGGCAAGTTATTATGTTATGGCTGGGTTGTTTCTTGCACGTTTTGTGATTCGCGCTCAGCGAAAACAAAGCTCTTTGCTGAAAGATATTTTCACTGTGAAACGCAATTATCACAGATACAGTTTCCCAGTTGCTCAGCACGGTTACGTTAGCCAAGTGCGCTTTGGAGTTGCGTGTGGCCTTCGGCAGGAAATGAAGAGCCCTCGTCCTGGTCCGTGAATATTTGGAGGTATTAACTTGGAACGCTGAACTTAAACAAATGCGGAACAAAGTTCAGGCTGCTGGGACTCGCCGGATTTTTGCGGTCGCTAATGTTACTCGCGGGGATGGACACGGATACGGCGATTTCGTCTTCTGGCTCCCATCCGTCTAGCGTGCGCATGAGTCTGCGACAATAATTGCCGTAACGGCAATGACAACAACAGTTAATAAAATTGGCTACGCTGACCTCGACTCGGACACAATTAAAAACGGGAATATTCCCTGAAGGAAAAATACACATTTCCGTGTTTATTTTCCCGTCCATCGCCCCTGTAGGTAGGATGGGAACGGACCTACGCCCTGGCCTTCTCACGTTTGATACTCTTAATATCGGGGTGCCTGTTTTTTTATCCAGCAGGTGAGAATAATAATTGGATTAGCTCATCTCCTCTCTAGCCCTGTGCCGGCTGAGCGGGGGGGGGGGGGGTTGGACAGGGTTTGTTTGGAGACCGTTCGGAGAACATAATCCTCCGGGGGGGAAACGATTGTTTGTTTGATGGAGAATCAAATCCTCGTGAGCGTGGTGAAATCCCCACACCCCTAGGGCGCAGATCAGCCCCCAGCGCCAAGGTTTTGGAACACCCACCCGGTGCCGGACCCCCTCCGGCGAGAGAAGAAGGGGAGCGTGTGCGCCAGGATAACCCGCGAGCTTCTTTTTAGTAAGCAGGCCCCGCTCCCAGGATCTTAGTTTGCACAGATGTGTCTCATATCTGTAGCTTACAGTGCATATTTCCTCTACACCCTGCGACAATCTGAGTTTTATTATTTTTTAATTGAAGGAGGCCCGCACCGATGTATATTTGCGCGTGGTTGAAAAATATTAATTCCGTAATACCACTGAGGCTTATATTTTGAGAAGGGGGGTGAGATTTGGCCAGGTAAATCTAACTGAAGAATACTTTAGTCTGCTTTTTTTCTTGTTCTCACAATTCTTTTGCTTGTTCGGTGCAAATTTACAGTCACAAAAACATGAACACCTCATGAGGAGAAGATTTAAGGCTGGCTGCAGACATTTATGCAGCATTTATGTGTTATGAAATGCCGTGCTTTTGCCGTTTGGTTGCTTTGTGCTGTAGAGGCTGACCCTAGAGCCCTACTGTACTGAACTATTTACTGATCTTATTGTATAATAAATCTTAATCGTCACCAATATTTGGCCATGCCTTTCAAAATCTGTTTTACTGTGTGTGCCACAATAATTCCCTTTAGGAGCTAAAGACAATAGGAAACAAGATATTGTGTCAAAAGTGCCTGGATTATTATTGATGAATTAGTCTAAGACTCTGGGGCCATCTACCCACTTACATAACCATTACCATGTACGGAAACAACATGATAACCTCTTACTGTTTGTGCAAGTTTAACCTTTGAGTGACAGATTAAAGCGAGTGTGTGTAAATTATTTTAAATCGTGTACAGTAGTTAAGTTATGTTTCAGTGAGTGCGGAAGTGGTTGTGTTTAAGAGTAATAATACGTTATAAACACCCACCCGTTTGTCCGAATTGGCGGTTTTGTGTGGTTTAGCTTGTGCTAATGCTATGTTTACTCCAGGCATCGTGACATCATCGTTTTGGTAATTGTGATTGGCGGTGCCGTCCGCTCCACTTGCATTTGTCATTTTCTGCTTCGAGCTGATGTGGCATTTTTGCGAGAAAACAGCTTGAAGCACTTCGTGCTCAGAGCCGTTCTTCTTCTGTGGTGTCTCTCCGGGGCTCTCAGCTTACCCCTGGGGAAAGGTGTCCGCTAAATAAATAATTAAACAAACGCGCAAACAGAGCAGAAAGTAAAGAATAACGGCTTTTGCGCACGGAGTCTACACACGTGCCGTCGTTCCTGAGACACACTGTCACCGTCCACTCTGAGGGGGTGAGCTCTGTGTCTGGGAGTCAGAGAGGATCATGGGAAAGCACGCGGGTCAATCAATCACTGCCAACGAGCTGGAACAGCGCGGCCCGGCTGCCCCCTGACATCCATTACACACACGGCGCCGAAGAGGGAGGAGAGACCTCCAACCCACACAGCTCACCCTCGCCCTCTCTCTGTGTATCTCACTCCCTCTCACTCTGCCTCTCCCTCTCCCTCTCTCTCTCTGTCTCCCTCGCCCTCTGCCTCTCCCTATCCCTCACCCTCACCCTCGCCCTCTGCCTCTCCCTCTCCCTCTCTCTCTGTCTCTCGCTCCCTCTCACTCTATCTTCCTCCCCCTCTCTACCTCTCTCTCTCTGACTCCCTCCTCCTCTCTCTGACTCCCTCCCCCTCTCTGTCTCTCGCTCTCTCCCTTTTCCTCCCTCTGTCCCCCTGTCCTCTCTCTTGTTCTTTTTTTATCCATTTAAATCTTTTTCTCTTTCCTTCTCTCTCCAATGTCTTTTCTTTCTGTCTGTCTGTCTCTCTTTCTCTCTCCCTCCCTCCCTCCCTCCCCCCATTTTCTTCATTCATTCACTCAGTCATCACCTTGAGCAGGTATTTGGAGCTGTATGTTCAGAGGGGACATGTAGGCACTTGTTTACAGTGTGTACGGACGCACAGCTGAGTACACACACACACACACGCACACACACTCACACACACACGCACACACACACACACACACACACACACACACACACACACACACACAGATACGCGCATGTCTCTCACACTGCACACGCCTTCTCCAGACTGAGCATGTGCAGTAGGTAGCAGTGTGTGTTCTCGAGCTGCTCTGAAATGACCAGGCCTCAGGTAGAAGGATCAGTGTTCACCTGAGTCCTGCAGACATTAGGGTTTCTGTCACAGCCCCTGGAGCGTTTGGCTGACCAGGCAGTGGCAGGAGAAAGGTCCGGATCGCTCCCAGGCCTGTGGGCTAGAAAGAGGACACTTTTATCACTACAGCTGTTAATTAGCATGTGCTGTTGAACAAACTTAAACACAGCTAAATCCATCGCCGGGGGGCAACTCCAAATTGAGTGGTTTATACGCCGCTAAGCGATGTGTCTTTTTTTTTAGTGCCGAACACAAACAGAATAAAGAACGCAGCGGGCTGATTTATTGAGCACTGGTAGCTACTCCAGAGACATACTACATTAGGCTGTCATTGGTAGGAAACTCTCTCTCCCTCAACGTCTCCTAATTATATCAGATTTTTTACATGTTTTCCGCCACCATAATTTATCCCCCGTCTAAATATCGGGACTAACGGCGTCATATATGTCATGAGCTCATAGATCAAAGACTCGCCTGATTTTATGGGTGTCTGGTCACCATATGGAACACGCATCAGTAAAAGTTCTCAGAGAAATTAGAAAATTGTTTAAAGGAATTTGTCTCAGGATATGAAACAAATCTGCGTCACGAAATATTGCAATTCCATCAACAGAAATTCTCCCTTTTATGTGTGTGTGTGTGTGTGTGTGTGTGTGTGTGGTGTGTTTGTATGTGTGTGTACATATGTATTGTGATGTTTGTGGGAGCATGTCCTCTGAACACTGCTTTGTTGACCAAAACAATCACATTTTGCTAATTTCATAGGATAACATTGAGATCACATTAAAATAAAAATTTAAAACATGGGAACATTTTTTGTTCCCGATTAGATTTCCCTTAAGTAATTTTGAGAGAAGGGCATTCTGGATACGTTGTGGAATTCTTCTAGGGACCCTCTCAGCCGGCAGTACAAATGAGTTCTTTCTCTGCTGGAAATGCGACTTGAGACTGACAATTTACTGAAGGATAGTCCTCAAACAAACATCGCATACATGAGAAGAACCTGTCATTAACTTGTGTTTCTCTCTCTCTCTCTCTCTCTCTCTCTCTCTCTCTCTCTCTCTCTCTCTCTCTCCTATGTAATGCCCCATCCTGGCCCTGTGTTTGTCCTGCGTTGTACAGGTAAGTTTCACATTTATATATATATATTTCTACTTATTTGTATTAAACGCTAAACATATGGGTGCCAAACATACACATACACGCTAGGCTTTCTAAAGTCTGTCCCAGGTATTCCGCAGTCTGTGCAAAGGCTGCTGTTTTTCGTGAGCAGTTGGGCCGTCCAGTGAAATCGAGGCTCTGGAAGGTTGGGGCGATGGGGCGTTGTGTCCACCCCTCCCCCTCCCGCTGAGGCCTGTGGAGAGGTTGTGTTGGGCGGTGGGACGACGAGCGTTAAGCGGTTTTGGCTGTGAGCGCCGGGGGCGTGGTCAGTCAGCCGTGTCCAATGAGAGAGGCTTCAGGGTCCCGTGCTGGCACCGCGATGACAGGGGAACAAGGCTGGATTTTGGAGCCCCTTCACGGGGACCATGACTAATGGGGACCCTGTGGCCCTCCAGATTAGCAGGGTTCATGCGGGACTCCTGTCCTGTCCTGTCCAGTCTTGTTTGCATGCATACGTGCATCTGTGTGTGTGTGCGTGCGTGCGTGCGTGCGTGCGTGCGTGCGTGCGTGCGTGCGTGCGTGCGTGCGTGCGTGCGTGCGTGCGTGCGAGTGCGTGCGTGCGTGCGTGGTGTGTTTGTCTGTCTGTGTGTGTGAGCGTGTAAGTCTATCATGGCTTAACAGAGACATGATATTGCTGGAGGCCGTCAGTGCTGACAGCTGCTTGCTTGGCTGTGACAGAGTTGAGACATGCTCTGGTTTTTGTTGTTTTTTTTCTCTCATCTCTGTCCCAAGTGTTATCTTTTTTAGTTGGTGAAATATTCGTCAGTCTGACTGTCAGTGTCAGTGTGCCTCCCCCCCCCCCCCCCCCCCGGACCCAGAGTACTTAAAGCAGCTCAGCGTATCGATCTGGCCCTCGGGCCTAGAGCGGGGATTTCCATCTCAAACCCTGTACCCTGATTGGCTGAGGAGTCCACGCACCCTGTGTTCCAGGGTCTCGGGTTGGCCGCTGACTGAGAGGAAACCCTGAAATCTGTGTGGGCCGTGGGGCCTACCTCCTTCCTCCAGGACTGGGGTCCGGTTCGCGACCCCTGTTCCTGGTAAGAGGGCGGAGGAAGCGCCCCGTACAGTAGCCCACCCGCCCGCCCGCCCCGCCCGCCCCGCCCCGCCCCAGCAGGTCATGTGACGGTCATCTCAAGCTATGCGCTGTAGTCTGGCGACGGCGGTGCGGTGATGTCATACGGCGTGCCATCGCTGTCCTGCACGGAAAGCCGCGATGCCTGTCTCTGTTTTTAAGGGGTGCTGTAACACAGGATGGCACACCTGTTCTCTGGGGCCTCCCGGGGCTGTTTTATGTGTGGGGGGGGTGCGGGGGGGGGGGGGGGGCGGGGGGCATACCTGCCGGGCGCTTTCAGGGGCGCCATCGGACATTCCCCCCCAGCCCCCCCCCCCCCCCCCCCCCCCCGCGCCGTCACCCAAGACACGCGCCCCGAGGCCAGCTGTTTATTGTTTCATGTGTCGCCGGGGTAACGACGGGCCGTGTGATCTGCGCCCCCGCCTCCGCCCCGACCTCGCCCTCGCCCCGCTCAGGTGACGGCAGGCGCCTGTGCATACACACACACACACACACACCCGTACACACACACACACACACACACACACACACACACACACAGGGAGAGAGGGGGAGAGAGGGGGAGAGAGAGAGAGAGAGAGAGAGGCAGGGAGGCAGGGAGAGAGATGGAGAGAGAGAGAGAGAGAGAGAGAGATGGATGGAGAGAGAGGGAGAGGCAGGGAGAGAGAGAGAGAGAGAGAGAGACACAGGGGTATGGGCTCGAGCGGGAGGCAGGTGTGAGTTTGGCATGGCCTGTTCTTGTGGGGACTCTGGGCCTCTCCTCCCCGGGCCCTGTAGCTGCTCACGGGAGCGCAGGAGAAATCATTTTTAAAAAGTGAAAGGATCTTTCAGCACGGGTCCCCCTGCTCCCGCTCTCAGACCCCTGCAGCCCTGCGGGACGTCCCGTGAGCCAGCGGCGTGGTAAACATCATCGCCCCCCCACCCCCCCACCCCAGCTGTCTGTCAGAGCGCCCGTGTAATAAAACGCAGAGTGTGCCCCAGCCGGGGGGGCGCGGGGGGGGTAATGACAGACAGCTCTAACAGATCTCCTCCAGCGCGTTAAAGGCCAGGCCCATCGCTGCTCTTAATGAGGCCTCTTACACAGTCCCACCTGGAACTGAACCACCGTCAGGCAGGCAACAAGTGTGTGTGTGTGTGTGTGTGTGTGTGTGTGTGTGTGTGTGTGTGTGTGTGTGCCATCACCCCCCCCCCCCTCCACCCCACACACACACATGCAGCTCCCCCCAACACCCCCCCCTCCACCCCACACACACACACACACACACACACATGCAGTTACCCCCCAACACCCCCCCCCTCCACCCCACACACACACACACACACACGCAGCTACCCCCCACCCCCCTCCACCACACACACACACACACACACACACGCAGCTACCCCCCAACACCCCCCCCTCCACCCCACACCACACACACACACACATACAGCTACGACCCAACACCCCCCTCCCCTCCACCCCACACACATAAAAAACACACCCCCCCAATCCCTTTTCTAAGATGCTTTCTCAGTGAAGCGCTCCTGGTGGGGGGTGGGGGGGGGGGGGGCTGCCTGTGTGCGGTGCGCTGATTTACGCGGTCCTCACACGCCGGGCCGGTCCCGGTCACGGGCTTGCAGTGCGGCCGTACGGTGTCAGTTGGGGGGGGGGGGGGC
>JBDGNX010000024.1:0-17500 GCA_039654925.1 Anguilla pacifica
TCCGCACTGGGGAGGACATTCGATGCCTTTAATGTGCACCCCCCCCATCCCCCGGCGGCCCCACCCTCGGCCCCCTGGGTGATTGATGGTTGCCGGGGCCCGTACCTCTGCCTGCCCCCGCTGTTAGGTGTGTTCAGCTGTGTGGGTGACCCAGACCCGCTGCCCTGTCGGCGCCAGTGCGGGACGCCCCCCCCCCCCCCCAAATCCCCCGCCCCCCTTGACATCCCTGTCCTCCCTGTCCCGCTGCCTCTGCCCCCCTCCCCCCCTCAACATCCCTGTCCTCCCTGTCCCGCTGCCTCTGCAGTCTGTTGTGCATGCGGTCAACATCACTCACCCTTCCCCTGTCCCAAAACCCGAAAAGGTGTCCCGTCCGCCCACTCATATCTGCGCCTGTACGAGCGACTCCTCAGCTGCAGAAGTGCAGGAGCTCTTGGGCTCTCCTCTTTCTCCCTCCCTCTCTCCCTCTCTCCCTTCGGTGTGTGTCTCCTGGCGTGGTCTGCTCTCCCTCGGGAGGGTGGGTGGCACCTGCGTTTGCAGGCCGTCCCGTGCCGGGACGTCCCGTGCGGGAGAGGATGGGTACGGCCGGCCCCTGTTTCGGGGGTCGAGGCCCTCAGCAGAAGCGGGCTTCCTGGAGGGTACGTGCTCTGGGCCAATCGGATCGCTTCCCCCGAGCGCCGCGCCCTTCCTCCGCCTCTGACCGCGTCAGTACCGCATCTGACCACAGGGGGCTCCACCTCACGCACAATCTCCGGCTTCCATTACAAACTTCTCATCGAGGGTAAATAGTGCTTTAGCTGCTGTGTAACCATGGAGAAAAGGAGGGCTGCTTTTATTTTCACCCCCAACAGCAATCCTAATTCCCCCCCCCTTCTCACTCTCAGTCTCTCTCTCTCTCTCTCTCTCTCTTTCTCTCACTTTCTCTCTCTGTCTCTCTTTACCTCTCTCTCTCTCCCTCCCCCCCCTCTCTCTCCCTCTCTGCCTCTCTCTCCCTCTCCCTCTCACCCTTTTTCCCAGCTGACTCATAGTGGTTCATAGGCAGCAGTAAAGGTGCAATTTCACCTTCTGCCTGTTGGTGGTGCTGTTCTCATGCCTGGTTTCTGGCAGGCAGTGCTTGTGAGATCCGCTCTCAGGCAGTAGATAAGCAGGGATTGTGGAGCAGGGGTGGAGGGGGGGGGGGGCAGGGGGCCCAGGCCTTGCTTGGCTGGTAATCCGCCCCCCCCCCAGCTCAGAGACCCTGATAGCATCACGCCAGCCTGTCTGCGCTCGATACCCTCAGTGATGTCATCACCGCTATGCTGTGACTCTGTTTACAGCTCTGCTGGCTAATTATGTGCAGGGCTCATTAGAGTCCTCTGTGTGTGTGTGTGTGTGTGCGTGTGTGCGTGCGTGCGTGTGCGGTGCGTGCGTGTGTGTGCGTGCGTGTGTGTGTGTGTGTCTGCATGTGTTTGTGTGTGAGTGTGTGTGTGTGCATGTTTGCGTGTGTGTCTGTGTCTGCATTTGTTTGTGTGTGTGTGCGTGTGTGTGTGTGTGCATGTCTGTTTGTGCATGTCCCTACATAGTTTATATTTGCATGCATTTGTGCATGCATACTTGTGTGCACTTGCTCGTGTGTGTGTGCACTTGCTGGGTGTGTGTGTGCACTTGCTGGTGTGTGTGTGTGCATTTCAGAGTGTCTGTGGCATGTCTGACTGGCCTGTGCCGCTCAGTGTGGAGGTCTTACAGTATCAGACACGTTGAGTCAAATTACATTTACAGATTATTACCCTGCGAGCCACAGGTGTGGGCAGAGCGGTCTATCAGTGTGACTGAGGAGGAGGTGTGTGTTATATCAGGTACTGTCCTATTCAGATCTGCCTCACCTTCATACACCTCCTCCCACTCTCTCCTTTTCTCTTTTTCATCACTCTCTTTTTTCTCCTACCTTTATTTTTCTTTATTTTTTTATTCCTCCTCTTTTTTTGAAAATTTAATTCTTTTTTATTTCTCCGTCCTTCCTTCGTCGCTGTTCTTCTGGTCGGGCGTTCTCTTCTCCTTCAGGAAGCACGCGGGAGCGGCAGCTATTTTTATCCCCCCGATCGGATTGACCTCGCCCTTCACCCCGGCGAACGTCACCACAGCAGCCTCGCTGCAGACGACAACAAGCGCTCTGCAAACAGATGTCTGAGCGGAATGGGCCGGCTTATTTAAACAGCAGAAGGGAACGCGTGTCAGAGTAAAGCAATACAGCAATTATCTTTTCTTTTTTTTTTTCTTCTTTCTTTTTTTTTTTTTTTACCCTTGCTGGGGGCTCATAGATCATCCGTGGGAAATGAGGAGAGAGACGGGGAGGGAGGGAGGGAGGGAGGGAGAGAGAGAGAGGGAGAGAGAGAGACAGAGAGACAGAGAGAGGGAGAGAGGGAGAGAGAGAGAGAGAGAGAGAGAGAGAGACAGAGAGACAGAGAGAGAGGGAGAGAGACAGAGGGAGAGAGAGAGAGAGAGGGAGAGAGAGACAGAGACAGAGAGAGAGAGACAGAGAGAGAGAGAGAGAGAGAGAGAGAGAGAGAGAGAGAGAGAGACAGAGGGAGAGAGAGAGAGAGGGAGAGAGAGACAGAGGGAGAGAGAGAGAGAGAGGGAGAGAGAGACAGAGACAGAGAGAGAGAGACAGAGAGAAAGAGAGAGAGAAGAGAGAGAGAGAGAGAGAGAGAGAGAGAGAGAGAGAGAGAGAGAGAGACATGGTGTGCACTCTGTCAGTGAGACTTATGGCTGGTATTGAGAACTAAGCCCTTGCTCTGCTCTTGTGTAACAGTTAATTACAGTACTGTACCGTAATCGCGATGTTAGTGATGCCAGTGATGCCGTAATGACTCTGACCCAGAATCACACGCGCAGAGGAGCAGCAGCTGGAGGCTGAGAGCGCTGCGCTGAAGGGGCGGGGACTCACAGGAAGGGGCGGGGCCTGACAGACAGAGCGCATTCTCTGGACTGACTGACTGATGGACAGAGCGCATTCACATGGTCAGCCAGTCAGTGGTCACGTGATCAGCCAGTCCAGGGGTCACATGATCAGCCAGTCAGAGGTCACATGATCAGCCAGTCAGGGGTCACATGATCAGCCAGTCAGGGGTCACATGGTCAGCCAGTCAGAGGTCATATGATCAGCCAGTTGGAGGTCACGTGATCAGCCAGTCAGAGGTCACATGATCAGCCAGTCAGGGGTCACATGATCAGCCAGTCAGGGGTCACATGGTCAGCCAGTCAGAGGTCACATGATCAGGCAGTCAGAGGTCACATGGTCAGCCAGTCAGAGGTCATATGATCAGCCAGTCGGAGGTCACGTGATCAGCCAGTCAGGGGTCACATGATCAGCCAGTCAGAGCCTGGTCTCTGCGAGGCCATTCTGCGTGGAGCTTGATCAGTATCTGCGGCTGAAATTGCTCGCAGCTGGGCTGCAGCAGGACCGATAGGCTCGTAGTTTACACATCCAAACTGTTGGAATGTGAACAATTACCCCTTTCGCTTTCTCACACGCCCCTGATGCAGTTTCTGCGGCCCGTTCCCTGTGAAGCCTGTTTAAACTTCACCGGCCAGGGGTTCGGTGTTCACAGTCTCACGGGCGAGGGCTTCAGCCGATGGCGCAGATGCCCCGCTGCTCTTTTCACGGGTGACCGCCAAGCAGTGTTTTTTAAAGGTTATCTAATTTTATTTTATTTCATTTTATTTGAGAAGACAAAAGCGTCAAGCGTGATTGTGTTTTATTGCCAGGGGGGTTATTATTATTCAGCCTAATGGGGTTTTAACGAGGTTTTAGGCAGGCATGTAAAACACAGGCTGCGAGCTGCCACCCAGCTCCAGGGTCCCCTCAAGGTTAAATCCTACCAGATTGAGCCCCCCCTTCCCCCCCCCCCCCCCGGCTTCTGCTGCTGTGAGCTCTGAGGTGCGTGTGGGCTGCTCTTCCTCTCCGTCTCCTCTTCCTCCATCATTCTCCCGTTTGAACCCCATGGAGCTGCTCGCTCCGCTCCGTCACAAACCGCCGCTCTTCCTCTCTGTCTCCTCTTCCTCCGTCATTCTCCTGCCCTCCAGCCAGGAACTGCCTCACCTCTTGTGTGTGTGCATGTGTGTGTATGTGTCTATGTGTGCGTGTGTTGGGTGGTGTAGGGTCCAGCTTGTCAGCTACAAGTGAGTGCCCTTTCCCTGTCCAGTGAGCACCTTGCGAATGCTCCTGCAGTTTAACCTCTAATTATGCCAATTAACATAATACAGGTATTAACAGCCTCAAATCACTTCCAAATGGCCCTTCTGCTGAAACTGTGCGCACCGCAAGTTTTTTTTTTAAATTGCATGACCATGGAATTTAGTGTCAGATAACCTGTGTCTGTCTTATAAGTTTTTTTTTAAATCAGTGCATTTCTAGCCCGTGATTATTATGTTTAAAAGGCCTGTGAGCCTTTAGTGATGTTGTTTGTGTCCCTGTCACACGGGGGGTCAGTATTGCGGTGCGGTGGGGTCCTTGTTTTGTTGGTTCTCTTTGAGAAATTCTGAGCTGATTGTGAATGCAGGTGACCTGCAGTAGACCGCTCACACGGGGAGTTGGGCAGGTAAAGTTTCGGAGGTGGGGGGGGGGGGGGGCTGTCCTCTGTGAAGATTAGGGGCCTTTCCTTTCACCTGTGCTTCCTCGTCCGCCAAACCCTGTTTCCTGTATTACTGTAACAATACCTCACTTCCCTGTTTGCCTGCCTTTTATTTCATTTTATCTAGAAAAAGGAATCGGTGATGGGGCTGGATGACTGGCTATTTTTCTGATTCTTTTAAACCGATATTTCAAAATAGAAAATTCTCTGCAAACAAACGTACATCCCTTCAGCTCATAAGCGAGGCTGACAGGAACTCTGCGCGAGTTATGCAAGCTGCCCACCCCCCCCCCCCACCCCCCCACCCCCCCTCAAGCCTCGTTGGTTCCCGCCGCGGAATACTGTGTCACTTTTCCCTGCCCGTGTTCCCGCCCTAAAACATGCTCCATGTGATCGATGGACGTCGATGCAAAAGAGGACCGGGAAGCGAGCCACAGAGCAGGCCAGCGGGGCGTAAACCCCACCTTCTGCCCTATCAGAACAGCCCACCTTCTGCCCTATCAGAACAGCCCACCTTCTGCCCTATCAGAACAGCCCACCTTCTGCCCTATCAGAACAGCCCACCTTCCGCCCTATCAGAACAGCCCACCTTCTGCCCTATCAGAACAGCCCACCTTCTGCCCTATCAGAACAGCCCACCTTCTGCCCTATCAGAACAGCCCACCTTCCGCCCTATCAGAACAGCCCACCTTCCGCCCTATCAGAACAGCCCACCTTCCGCCCTATCAGAACAGCCCACCTTCTGCCCTATCAGAACAGCCCACCTTCTGCCCTATCAGAACAGCAGATTATGAGATCCTTATAATATTTACATTTTGGTGTGTCAGCGGGAAGCTGTCGGGCTCCTCCTCATTTGTTCCCTCCTGTGTTATGAGCGCACACCGTCAGCAAGGCGGGCCTGGGCTTCCTGTCAGACGGAAGCGGCTGCTTCTGAATCGCTACAGAACACCCTGTAATCAGGAGTCAGAAATTGTAATTGTAGTTTAAATCCCCCTTAAGATAATCCCCCTTAATAATAATAGTAATAATAATAATGTTATAACAGTGTCAGTGTGTTATATAATATTTATAAATGAGTTATATAATAATGAATAATGTTTTTGTATCTCTGTAGAATACATTGGTTTTATTTATATATATATATACACACACACACACACACGCTCACACTCACACTCACACACACACACACACACTCACACACACACACCCCCGTGGCAGGACGGTTTGGCTGCAGGACGAACTCGCCCCGTCCGCAGGGGAGTGTAATGAATGGCGATAGGAGAGGCGCATATCTGCACTGTGATGAATGAGCTGCTTACTTTTTGAAGTGGAGGCATTAAACTTTGGGGGACCCCCTCCTTGTTTTCCCGTCCCACAGATGAGTTCAGAATCAGTGATTCCCCCCCCCATCTCCCCCCTTCCCAAACCTGAGCGTGTGCCAGCAGCACCCAGAAAGCAGGCCCTTGCTAAATAAGGAAAGTGCGAGCTGCCATGGTGCAGGATCACTCTCCCACCAACATGGTGCTCCGCCCTCTTTCTCTGAGCGCTCTCGGCTGATTGGCCGATTGCTGAATCACCGTGTATCATTGTTATCAGAGGTTGATGGCCAACTTCTTTCTGTGAACATTTCAGTGTCCCTGATGCGTCCTGTTCCGTGTAGCTCGTGCAGAGTGAGTGTCATTTCAGTCCTGTTCTGTGTAGCTCGTGCAGAGTGAGTGTCATTTCAGTCCTGTTCTGTTCTGTGTAGCTCGTGCAGAGTGAGTGTCATTTCAGTCCTGTTCTGTTCTGTGTAGCTCGTGCAGAGTGAGTGTCATTTCAGTCCTGTTCTGTTCTGTGTAGCTCGTGCAGAGTGAGCGTCATTTCAGTCCTGTTCTGTTCCGTGTAGCTCGTGCAGAGTGAGTGTCATTTCAGTCCTGTTCTGTTCTGTGTAGCTCGTGCAGAGTGAGTGTCATTTCAGTCCTGTTCTGTTCTGTGTAGCTCGTGCAGAGCCTAACCTTTTAAACCGGCGCCCTACATTTTTATTGCTGCTCTGTGTTGCGTTTGATGTGTGCCCCCCCCCCACGCCAACTCCCCCCCCCTCCCAAACCCCCCCACCCCCCACTACTGCAGACGAGTAGGGGAAACAAATTATGCACCTGGCAAAACAAAAGTAAAACAATCCCTGCCAAATGCCCCTTTTTAAGAGGATGATAGCAATGTCAATAATGTAAGCCTTAAAGCAATAAAGGCTTTTTTTTGTGTGTGCTGTAGCGGATCCCTGGGGGGAGAGGCTGGGAAGGCCTGGCTCCATCCTGACAGTCTGTTTAGCATGACACTGGATTTCTGCCTTTCATGGAACCATGCTAACCGCACCGACTCCTGTTTACATCTCACTCACTGGTATTTTGCTCCCATTTTTTTCCCTTCCTTTTTCCCCCTCTTATCCCTTTTCTTTCTCTCTTCTCTCTCTCTCTCTTTTTTGCTCTTAAAAGGAATTCACGGGTAGTCTGGGTGCGTATCCCACAATGCAGCGCGTGAAAGTAAGCGTCCCGCGTGCTCTCGCCCAACCCGTCGTCCTCATGGCCCGTCGAACGCGAAGGAAAACAATATAAAAAGCGGTCAGGTTCTGACCTCCCAGGGCTCGAGTCTCGCAAGTTTCTGGGCGTGTGCGGAATTCTGAATTCTTGGCTCTGCTTTTCGGTTTTTGTTTTTTTGTTTTTTGTTGTTAAGATTCTGTTACAGGTCTGTTGCCCACCACCCCTCCCCCCACCCCCACCACTACCCCCGCCCCTTTTTCCACACTCTGACGTGAGCGGTGTGTGTAAGAGCTTTTTTGAGTCATTATTTCTGCCCGTAGTAGGAAGGGGGGCGTGTTTCTTATCGTCTGCGCTGCGTTAAACAAAAAAAAAGAGTTAAAAAGGCGAAAGGTATCGGCCAGGAATCTGCACCGTGAGCGTGTTTCACCCCCAGGGGAAGAGCACGCCAGGCCAGCTGGATGGGGGGGGGGGGCGAGGGGGGGGGGGGGGGGTGGGGGGCGAGAGAGGCCTAATTGAAACAGGCGACTGCCTCAGCACAGACAGGAAATAAAGAGTAAGGTGGGTTCCTGGGGTGGATTAAATGAGATGTTTCAAAAGGCAGACAGTATCAGGAAAAGAAGACTTGCGCTGTAGCGAGGTAACATTGGGGTCAGAGAATACGCCAGAACACACACACTACTGAGGCTACAATACTGCATTCAGAACACACACACTACTGAGGCTACAATACTGCATTCAGAACACACACACTACTGAGGCTACAATACTGCATTCAGAACACACACACTACTGAGGCTACAATACTGCATTCAGAACACACACACTACTGAGGCTACAATACTGCCTTCAGAACACACACACTACTGAGGCTACAATACTGCCTTCAGAACACACACACTACTGAGGCTACAATACTGCCTTCAGAACACACACACTACTGAGGCTACAATACTGCCTTCAGAACACACACACTACTGAGGCTACAACACTGCATTCAGAACACACACACTACTGAGGCTACAACACTGCATTCAGAACACACACACTACTGAGGCTACAATACTGCCTTCAGAACACACACACTACTGAGGCTACAACACTGCATTCAGAACACACACACTACTGAGGCTACAACACTGCATTCAGAACACACACACTACTGAGGCTACAACACTGCATTCAGAACACACACACTACTGAGGCTACAACACTGCATTCAGAACACACACACTACTGAGGCTACAACACTGCATTCAGAACACACACACTACTGAGGCTACAACACTGCATTCAGAACACACACACTACTGAGGCTACAATACTGCCTTCAGAACACACACACTACTGAGGCTACAACACTGCATTCAGAACACACACACTACTGAGGCTAAAATACTCCATGTAAAACACATACTACAGAGGGTCAGGGTTCTTGGGCTGTGTTACTGAGTGTGGAACTGAATTCCCTTCC
Source organism: Anguilla pacifica (assembly GCA_039654925.1). Classification (NCBI taxonomy): domain Eukaryota; kingdom Metazoa; phylum Chordata; class Actinopteri; order Anguilliformes; family Anguillidae; genus Anguilla; species Anguilla pacifica. The sequence continues at coordinate 8,598 of JBDGNX010000024.1, forward strand.
TGGTTTGTTTGTTTCACTTTGACATCATTGCTGTTCTGGGTGTGCTGCTGTTTCTGTGGTAGATGTACTAACCGAAACACAACCTCGATAGCTCCCATACATAGCAATTTAGTCTAAATGCCTTTTTATAAAAAAATTTTAAAAAGAGGGAAATTTCTGTGCTTGTATTTAGCCCTCCGGGCTTGTACTGTGTGCAGATGTTAGCATCGCATTCTCCAGTTTCCAGGCTGGGTTTTTTTGTGTGTGTGAAGTCTGCCTCTTATTGCACAGTAAGCGCTAGCGACGTTTAGTGGCAGGGAATACGGCCTGACGAGCCAGGACCGATTCACTTCCTGTGGGTCACGCCTGACTGTAGAGAGAGAGAGAGGGAGAGAGAGAGAGAGAGAGAGAGGTTCTGTCTGTCTGCTGATGTACAAAAGCTTGCTCGCCCCACTGAACGCACCCCCGCCCCCCCTCCCCAGCGCTGCGCCAACTCCCAGCTGACCCCCACAGTCAGTCTGGCGGCCGGCCGCGGCGGCCATCTTGGCTCAGGGCGCGGGCAGCCGAGCGCCCGGCGCTGCCCAGATTTAGTCTGCTGCGTGGCAAACAGAGACACTGCGCAGCCTCCCCGCGGCCGGCAGACCCATCGCTCGCACGGGCCTGCTGGGTAATTTCAGCCGAGGTCTGGGATCTGGGGGGGGGTGGGGGGGAGGGTGGTGGCGGGACGGGGGACGGGGGCGATCTGGCGGGCTGGAATTCATTCTTACAGCTCAGGGTCCCCGACATGGCGCTTAGTGTGTTTGGCTTGGATTGAGCCCGATTGCTTTTAAGTGTTCTGTTGAATATGAAGTTTTGTGTATTTATCTGCCTAATACTGAATTCAGAGTACGATATTCAAAGTGATTGCCATCTCCTTTTGTTTATATTTCTAACATAGTTATATTTTAAAAATATATTTTTTTAAGACCATTTTTTAAGTAATTAAAACCTTTTTAACATAGCATTCCCTTTAAGATCTTCAGTATTATTTATTTATTTATTTTTGTTAAGCATTCCCTGGGGCTCTGTCCAATGGGCTTCTCTTTCTCAGTCTCTGCTGATGGAGTTATGTGAGAGGAGCTCAGATAGTCAGACCAGCCTGTCTGGAGATCGAGAGAAACTCTAAACCCCACTGTGAACACCATGGTAACCATGCATCCTTACAGTGCAAATGCAGCACAGCATAGCACAGTCCAGAACAGCACAGCACAGCACAGCACAGCACAGTCCGGCGGAGCACAGCACACAGTCCAGCTCAGCCTAGCACAGTCCTGCACAGCCCAGCACAGAACAGCTCAACTCTACACAGCCCACAGCACAGCACACAGCACAGTCTAGCACAGCATAGCACACAGCAGAGCCCAGCACAGAACAGCACAGCTCAGCCCTTTTAGCCCGACTCTGACACGGAGCACGATCCACTTAAAAACGACACACTCCTGTCGTAGGCGCTTATCGAGTTTCGTTTCAAACGTAAGCAAATTAAGGGCTCCCGGGGTCAAATTTTAGAGCCGCACAGAAATCCGAACGCTTTGCATAAGATCTGCGTGAGGCACTCCGCTCCCCACCACACTGCTGAATACACAGGCCCGGGTCCTTTCTGCTCCCCACCACACGGCTGAATACACAGGCCCGGGTCCTTTCTGCTCCCCACCACACTGCTGAATACACAGGCCCGAGTCCTTTCTGCTCCCCACCACACTGCTGAATACACAGGCCCGGGTCCTTTCTGCTCCCCACCACACTGCTGAATACACAGGCCCGAGTCCTTTCTGCTCCCCACCACACTGCTGAATACACAGGCCCGAGTCCTTTCTGCTCCCCACCACACTGCTGAATACACAGGCCAGAGTCCTTTCTGCTCCCCACCACACTGCTGAATACACAGGCCCGGGTCCTTTCTGCTCCCCACCACACTGCTGAATACACAGGCCCGAGTCCTTTCTGCTCCCCACCACACTGCTGAATACACAGGCCCGGGTCCTTTCTGCTCCCCACCACACTGCTGAATACACAGGCCAGAGTCCTTTCTGCTCCCCACCACACTGCTGAATACACAGGCCCGAGTCCTTTCTGCTCCCCACCACACTGCTGAATACACAGGCCCGAGTCCTTTCTGCTCCCCACCACACTGCTGAATACACAGGCCCGAGTCCTTTCTGCTCCCCACCACACTGCTGAATACACAGGCCCGAGTCCTTTCTGCTCCCCACCACACTGCTGAATACACAGGCCCGGGTCCTTTCTGCTCCCCACCACACTGCTGAATACACAGGCCCGGGTCCTTTCTGCTCCCCACCACACTGCTGAATACACAGGCCCAGGTCCTTTCTGCTCCCCACCACACTGCCGAATACACAGACCTGAGTCCTTTCTGCTCCCCACCACACTGCTGAATACACAGGCCCGAGTCCTTTCTGCTCCCCACCACACTGCTGAATACACAGGCCTGAGTCCTTTCTGCTCCCCAGTATCACACACTGCTGAATACACAGGCCCGAGTCCTTTCTGCTCCCCACCACACTGCTGAATACACAGGCCCGAGTCCTTTCTGCTCCCCACCACACTGCTGAATAAACAGGCCCGAGTCCTTTCTGCTCCCCACCACACTGCTGAATACACAGGCCCGAGTCCTTTCTGCTCCCCACCACACTGCTGAACACACAGGCCCGGGTCCTTTCTGCTCCCACCACACTGCTGAATACACAGGCCCGAGTCCTTTCTGCTCCCCCACCACACTGCTGAATACACAGGCCCGAGTCCTTTCTGCTCCCCACCACACTGCTGAATACACAGGCCCGAGTCCTTTCTGCTCCCCAGTATCACACACTGCTGAATACACAGGCCCGAGTCCTTTCTGCTCCCCAGTATCACACACTGCTGAATACACAGGCCCGAGTCCTTTCTGCTCCCCACCACACTGCTGAATACACAGGCCCGGGTCCTTTCTGCTCCCCAGTATCACACACTGCTGAATACACAGGCCCGAGTCCTTTCTGCTCCCCACCACACTGCTGAATACACAGGCCCGAGTCCTTTCTGCTCCCCAGTATCACACACTGCTGAATACACAGGCCCGGGTCCTTTCTGCTCCCCAGTATCACACACTGCTGAATACACAGGCCCGAGTCCTTTCTGCTCCCCAGTATCACACACTGCTGAATACACAGGCCCGAGTCCTTTCTGCTCCCCAGTATCACACACTGCTGAATACACAGGCCCGAGTCCTTTCTGCTCCCCAGTATCACACACTGCTGAATACACAGGCCCGAGTCCTTTCTGCTCCCCAGTATCACACACTGCTGAATACACAGGCCCGGGTCCTTTCTGCTCCCCAGTATCACACACGGCTGTCAGTCTGCCGCTGGATTGGGGACGAGGAGGCGGGGCTTAGCGCTGGCTGGAGGCTGTTTGTCAGAGAGGATCAGCGTGTAGCCCCGATCTGTTTCCCTTCTCACTGCGTCCCCCAGACACTCTCCGCTGTTCTCACATGTGAGAGGTCTGGAGTGGGCTGCCTGTGTGTGACTGGACAACGGTGTTCAAAATAAGTAAAATAACATTTTTGACGTGAGGACAGGTGTTTGTCCAGGAGAGGCGCAGTTTGCCTGGTTTGTGACCCTTCAGACCGGGCTAAAGAGGGTAGTAGAACACTGCTGCTCCTGCAGTGGAGAGGGTCTGTCAGGTAGCTGGCTCTGCTGCAGAGCGCATGTGTGTGTGTGTGCCAGGTAGCTGCAGAGCATGTGTGTGTCTGAGGACAAAAACCCAGTTTCCTCCAGTGCGGTCATGTGACCTACTCTGGGCTGCCAAGCTGTCCCAGAGGCTTCACACACCTCAGTGTACACACACACACACACACACACACACACACACACACACACACACATTCTCCCGGTGCCTAATGCTTGTGAACGGGGAGACGCACAGGAGAGCAGAACAAACCCTCCGGTCCGTCCCGTCGCCGGGGCAACGGCGCTCTTCCCGCTACACGTGCACGTGCGCGTGCGTCCGTGCGTCCGTGCGCCCCCCCGGGGGCGCGGCCCGATCGGAGCGGGCTGTTTACGGACACGCCGGGTCCGCTGTGTCTGTTTCTGATGAAGGGATATGAAAGGCGCGGGCCGCCCGAGGTGAAGCACCTGTTTCCTGTGTTTCCACTGCGTGCGCAGCCTTTGTGCAGTCCCCTCCACCATCTGAGACATTTTAACAATGTCCCTGGGGAACTGGGGGGAAAAAACAATAAGAGTCTGCCCCCCCCCCCCCCCCCCCGTGTCCCGCTGCATTACATATTTATAGCAATTCCTGTCAACTCTCCTCATTCACTTTGTATTGATAAGATTCTATTCTGGGGATGACAGGACCTGCTTACAAACGAAGCTGGAATTGCTCCTGGAAGCTTGTGTACCTTACATCCGCTGCTGAAGCAATAGGCTTCATTCATGCTTCAGTTCTTTGGATTTACGCTAAAATTTTTGCTTATAATAATAATTCATAATAACAAAAAAAATAATAATAATAATAATAATGCTGTTTTCTATTGCCCTGAAATGGAAACGAAAATGTGTATGCTTGCGTACAGTTAAAATGTCCAGGAACCAGAGTTCTACCATGTTAATATTGATCAACATGGATCGAGATCACAGAAGCACACTGAACACATCCAGGCATGCAGCAATACATTTTTAAAAAAATGTTAAGAATGACATGCAATTAATATTTTTTTCTTACTGTACATGGCCAACATTCAACATGATACTGCGTTTGTGAAAGGTCTTGTATTGTTGTGGAACTCTGTGTACCGTGTGGAGGGGGGGTGTGTAGGAGTTAACTCTGTATGGTGTAGAGGGGGGTGTGTAGGAGTTAACTCTGTGTACCGTGTAGGGGGGGGTGTGTAGGAGTTAACTCTGTGTAGGGTGTAGAGGGGGGTGTGTAGGAGTTAACTCTGTGTAGGGTGTAGAGGGGGTGTGTAGGAGTTAACTCTGTGTAGGGTGTAGAGGGGGGTGTGTAGGAGTTAACTCTGTGTAGGGTGTAGAGGGGGGTGTGTAGGAGTTAACTCTGTGTAGGGTGTAGAGGGGGGTGTGTAGGAGTTAACTCTGTACAGTGTAGAGGGGGGTGTGTAGGAGTTAGCTCTGTACGGTGTAGAGGGGGGTGTGTAGGAGTTAACTCTGTACGGTGTAGAGGGGGGTGTGTAGGAGTTAACTCTGTGTAGGGGTGTAGAGGGGGGTTTGTAGGAGTTAACTCTGTACGGTGTAGAGGGGGGTGTGTAGGAGTTAACTCTGTACGGTGTAGAGGGGGGTGTGTAGGAGTTAACTCTGTACGGTGTAGAGGGGGGTGTGTAGGAGTTAACTCTGTGTAGGGTGTAGAGGGGGGTGTGTAGGAGTTAACTCTGTGTACGGTGTAGAGGGGGGTGTGTAGGAGTTAACTCTGTGTACGGTGTAGAGGGGGGTGTGTAGGAGTTAACTCTGTGTAGGGTGTAGAGGGGGGTGTGTAGGGTGTAGAGGGGGGTGTGTAGGGTGTAGAGGGGGGGTGTGTAGGGTGTAGAGGGGGGGTGTGTAGGGTGTAGAGGGGGGTGTGTAGGAGTTAACTCTGTGTACGGTGTAGAGGGGGTGTGTAGGAGTTAACTCTGTACGGTGTAGGGGGGGGTGTGTAGGAGTTAACTCTGTACGGTGTAGAGGGGGTGTGTAGGAGTTAACTCTGTACGGTGTAGGGGGGGGTGTGTAGGAGTTAACTCTGTACGGTGTAGGGGGGGGTGTGTGGGAGTTAACTCTGTGTAGGGTGTAGAGGGGGGTGTGTGGGAGTTAACTCTGTACGGTGTAGAGGGGGTGTGTGGGAGTTAACTCTGTGTAGGGTGTAGAGGGGGGGGTGTGTAGGAGTTAACTCTGTGTAGGGGTGTAGAGGGGGGTGTGTAGGAGTTAACTCTGCGTAGGGTGTAGAGGGGGGTGTGTAGGAGTTAACTCTGTACGGTGTAGAGGGGGGTGTGTAGGAGTTAACTCTGTACGGTGTAGAGGGGGGTGTGTAGGGTGTAGAGGGGGGTGTGTGGGAGTTAATTTGCGGGTAATCACTAAAATCTGCGGCTCTGTTTCCAGCGAGGTTGTGATTATCGCCTTTCGTGTGCGTTCAGGGTGTGCAGACGCCCACTCGTATTGTTACTTATGTTTCATAAACACTCTCCAGACGAACAAAAAAAAAAAGCAGCGGGAATCTGCACACGATAAGAACGCGGGCAGGAGCCGCCGCCGCGGGGGGCTCTGTGCGAGCGGGCCGTCCTCCTGGGCCCGGGGGGCTCTGTGCGAGCGGGCCGTCCTCCTGGGCCCGGGGGGCTCTGTGCGAGCGGGCCGTCCTCCTGGGCCCGGGGGGCTCTGTGCGAGCGGGCCGTCCTCCTGGGCCCGGGGGCAGGAGCCGCCGCGGCGGGGGGCTCTGTGCGAGCGGGCCGTCCTCCTGGGCCCGGGGGCAGGAGCCGCCGCGGCGGGGGGCTCTGTGCGAGCGGGCCGTCCTCCTGGGCCCGGGGGCAGGAGCCGCCGCCGCGGGGGGCTCTGTGCGAGCGGGCCGTCCTCCTGGGCCCGGGGGCAGGAGCCGCCGCGGCGGGGGGCTCTGTGCGAGCGGGCCGTCCTCCTGGGCCCGGGGGGCTCTGTGCGAGCGGGCCGTCCTCCTGGGCCCGGGGGGCTCTGTGCGAGCGGGCGTCCCTCCTGGGCCCGGGGGCAGGAGCCGCCGCCGCGGGGGCTCTGTGCGAGCGGGCCGTCCTCCTGGGCCCGGGGGCTCTGTGCGAGCGGGCCGTCCTCCTGGGCCCGGGGGCAGGAGCCGCCGCCGCAGGGGGCTCTGTGCGAGCGGGCCGTCCTCCTGGGCCCGGGGGGCTCTGTGCGAGCGGGCCGTCCTCCTGGGCCCGGGGGCAGGAGCCGCCGCCGCGGGGGGCTCTGTGCGAGCGGGCCGTCCTCCTGGGCCCGGGGGTACGCTGCGTGAGCGCAGTTCAGCCGAGGTCGCGCAGGCCGGCGGCCAGCCTGTGTTTGCGTCGAGCCTGTTATCTGGTGTTGTTGTGTTCTCTGGGACGTCCCGCGCTTTCATGTCCTCTCCTGCGGCGCGACGCGGCGCGGCGGCTTCTGGGCTTCGGCGTCTCGCGGATGCCGCCCGCCAGCTCTGCTCCTCCGCCCCGCCCCGCCCCGCCCCACCCCGCCCCGCCCCGCGCGCTTAGAGTCGTTATTAAAACGGCGTTGCTGAATTAATCGGCTCTGCGGAGTAAACGATGTTCTCGCGCGCTCTCGATCTCCCCCTCCCCTCCTCCTGCGCGTCTCTCTCCCGCTACGCGGCGGCTCTGTTTTCGGACGCCTTACGACCCCGGCCCGTTCCGCTCGTGTTATCGTTTCGTGTCCGCGGTACCCGATAACGATTGGCAGAGCAGATAAGTACCCCCCCCCCCCCCCCCCCGGGCGATGTCAGATATTACAGGTGTAAACGTGATTGTTTCTGAAAACATAAACATTTCCAGGAAAGGCGGCCCTGTCGTCCTGACCCCCCCCAACTTCCCCGCTGTGCAGACAGATAACAGTAATTAAAGAAAAGAAGAGGAAAAAGAGCTGGGATCGTAACGAGCGGGGTAAAGAGGGAACCGGAAAGCTGGGCGACTTTTGAATAAACAGTTATTTGAGTGCCTTGCGCTCGGAGGCGCGATGGCTGTGCTGTTTTCCCAGGTGCTGCTGGGGCTAGGTGTTCTCATGTACGCTCGTGACTTTTCAGCTTTTATCAGTATTATTTTAGCATTGCGGTGGTTAAAGGTGGCAAAGCCACTGCTGGGAACTCAGAGGAGAAATCGCCCTGGAAGTTATCTTACGCTCTGCGAACAAAGCGTCTCCACAAGCCTTCTCTGCGACGAGGGAAATTAAATAAGGGTTCTTCTAGGCCCGTCTGTCACAGGACTGATTCGGAGAATTCGGGTAGGAAGGAGCTTGCAGTAATGCAGGGAGTTTGTGTCCACGGTTGATTGGCTGAGCTCTTACTGGGTTTTTAGGACTGTTAGGGGAGGTCTGTGTCATGCACACACACACACACGTGCAGAAATGCATGCAAGCTGCAGCGACATGTACATGCACACACTTGGATGCACTCACACACACAAGCTTTTCACTCCTGTTTCACTCCTGGCAATTATTTTTCTTTCCGTTGGCCCACCTGTGCAACAAATAAGCTGGATCTGGCTTATCAGATCTATACAGATACGAGTGCCACCTCTCTCTCTGTTCTATCTCTGTTTCACAGTGTCACACACACACAGGCGGTGGGGGGGGGGGGGTGGCGATCCCTTTCACAATCAGTAAAGATGTGTGTGCCTCAGTGAGCGTGTCCTAAATAACTCTGTGCTGGCGCAGCTGGTAATGCTGGTCAGATTAGTCGGCCTACCGATCGGTTATGAAACACAGCTCAGGATCCTGCCTGAAGTCTGCGTCTGTGCGTGGGTGTGGCTTGGGCTGGTGGCCCTGCTGCTGGTGCATTGTGGGAGACCGTGCCTGAGTCAGCGCTGTCTGTGGGTTTGTGTGTGTGGTGAAATACCTGCAGGAGAAAAGCCCTGTAATACCTCTGGCAGTTTAAAAATAGCGCTTGTGGGAGGTGAGAGATCACAGTGAAACGGTCACCACTGTGACTCACTGGGCCGAGCGCTCACAGTGCACACTCTGGGATCAGAGCTAGTGAGCGATTTCATGTGTGATGAACAGAGAGACGCTGAATGTGAACGGTATGGGTATGTGTGAGCATGCAGGTGCGTGTGTGTGTGTGTGTGTGTGTGTGTGTGTGTGTGCGCAGTACTTTTTTTCCAGGTGTATTGTGATGCTAGTTCCAGTTGTGGCCAGTAGTGCAGCATGTCTCTCAGTTCTGTCTCCTGTGTGTCAGTACTGTCTCCTGTG
>JBDGNX010000024.1:22500-42500 GCA_039654925.1 Anguilla pacifica
GGCCCACGGGGGCTTTTTCAGAAATGCTGCAAAAAAAAAGAGGGAAAAAAGGCAGCTCAGGAGGAATGCAGAGTCCAGCTCAGACCCCCGTCTTTAACCACCCCCCCCCCCAGCACCCGCCACGCTCACAAGCGCACATTTGTGACTCCAAACTATTTTTAAACGCTCCGTGCCCCGTTTGGAACTGTTTTATGGGGACCCTGGTGGCAACAGGGACCTAACCCCAAAAGCAGGAATGTTGTCTGGAAAGGGGGTGCCAGATTTTTACATTTTTTTTTATTTGCACATTTGTGATAGGAGGGATTAACCGATGGCACAGATTTGGGGATGGACCCCAGGCCATGCAAATGTGGGCTTATATAACACGTGTATGAACAGAGTGTCAGGAGGAGATAACCCACAGGTGAGATTTCCTGCTTTCCTGTTACCAGCCTGTTTGTGTCAGCCCAGGAGAAACGGCAGCACCAGGACCAGCACAGACTAGCACAGACCAGCACAGACCAGCACAGACCAGTACAGACCAGCACAGACCAGCACAGACCAGTACAGACCAGCGCAGACCAGTACAAACTAGCACGGACCAGTACAGACCAGCACAGACTAGCACAGATTAGCACAGACCAGTACAGACCAGCACAGACCAGTACAGACTAGCACAGACCAGTACAGACCAGCACAGACCAGCACAGACCAGTACAGACCAGCGCAGACCAGTACAGGCCTCCAGTCAGGCTGCTGCTTCACAGAGGAAATAGCCAAGCCAATGCTCGTATGCTGCAGCACTTAGATAGCAGATACCATTCTGCTGTTTTCAACGTCCACTCTTAATAGTGTCTCTGCAGTTTAAGCTCCCATTTTGGTGGGAAGATTCTAAAGAATCTGTATTTTACCCTATGCCGGAACGGTGATATCTCTCTCTCTCTCTCTCTCTCTCTCTCTCTCTCTCTTTCACCCTTCCTTCCTCTCCCAGTTGCCCTCCCCGTAACCAGACACAGAGCTCTTGATTGTGTTTGAGTGTGTGACAGTGTTCCAAGGTGTTTGCGCTCGTGTTGGGGTGGGTTGGGAGGGTTTGCCTCTGAAACCTGACCCAACAAAGAGTTGGATTCAGTTGCAGTTGCTGCACACTTCTCCTCGCAGCAGCCTATCGGAGAGAGAGAGGGAGAGAGCAGCCAGGGCAGTTGGACGTGTGCTGTGTGTGGATCTGAGAAAGGGAAGTGTGGGCCTGCTAATCACAGTCACCTGCCAGCCGAACAGAAACACCTCCAGGCCTTCACACTGGTCTGCATTAAACTCGCAGTCACTTTTTTATGGGTGGAAAAACGAGAAATATGACCCTGAACAAGTGATCACTATGTGTTTATATTTTTCCCCTTTCCTAACGGGGCAGTGTGTTTAAAAAAAAAAAAAAAACTGTTTTAAACATCCAAATGGCCATTAAAACGAGCGGGAAATGTAGTAACGTGCTTTTGTGAGCTGTGCTTAATTAGTGTTGTGAGCATGTAGTGTGCAGCTCGTGTGGGGGGTGGGGTCGGGGTGTTGCCGGGGGCAGCAGACGTGCCCCGCCTGCCTTTTTTGGGGCGGGGAACGGAAACTGTAAACGGTGAATAAGGAACGTCTTATTTCGGGGGGGAGAAGAGAAACCCAGAGGAAGAAGCGGGTCTTGAGGAACATGCTGTTACTTCCTGCGGCCAATCAGAAGACGGGCCGGAGTCTTAGTGAGAGTCACCTGGGCGAGGGGAGCGTGCCGCTGATGGGGAGCAGGTTCATACGCTGAGAGGGGGTTTGGGGAGGTAGCGAGCCCAGCGCACCCTGCTGATCTTCTGCTGACACCCCCACCCTGGGAAGGCCCTGCTCTGTGTAGCGGGTGTGACACCCCCACCCTGGGAAGGCCCTGCTCTGTGTCGCGGGTGTGACACCCCCACCCTGGGAAGGCCCTGCTCTGTGTCGCGGGTGTGACACCCCCACCCTGGGAAGGCCCTGCTCTGTGTCGCGGGTGTGACACCCCCACCCTGGGAAGGCCCTGCTCTGTGTGGCGGGTGTGACACCCCCACCCTGGGAAGGCCCTGCTCTGTGTGGCGGGTGTGACACCCCCACCCTGGGAAGGCCCTGCTCTGTGTCGCGGGTGTGACACCCCCACCCTGGGAAGGCCCTGCTCTGTGTAGCGGGTGTGACACCCCCGCCCTGGGAAGGCCCTGCTCTGTGTAGCGGGTGTGACACCCCCACCCTGGGAAGGCCCTGCTCTGTGTGGCGGGTGTGACACCCCCACCCTGGGAAGGCCCTGCTCTGTGTTGCGGGTGTGACACCCCCGCCCTGGGAAGGCCCTGCTCTGTGTCGCGGGTGTGACACCCCCGCCCTGGGAAGGCCCTGCTCTGTGTCGCGGGTGTGACACCCCCACCATGGGAAGGCCCTGCTCTGTGTAGCGGGTGTGACACCCCCACCCTGGGAAGGCCCTGCTCTGTGTGGCGGGTGTGACACCCCCACCCTGGGAAGGCCCTGCTCTGTGTGGCGGGTGTGACACCCCCACCCTGGGAAGGCCCTGCTCTGTGTCGCGGGTGTGACACCCCCACCCTGGGAAGGCCCTGCTCTGTGTAGCGGGTGTGACACCCCCGCCCTGGGAAGGCCCTGCTCTGTGTAGCGGGTGTGACACCCCCACCCTGGGAAGGCCCTGCTCTGTGTGGCGGGTGTGACACCCCCACCCTGGGAAGGCCCTGCTCTGTGTTGCGGGTGTGACACCCCCGCCCTGGGAAGGCCCTGCTCTGTGTCGCGGGTGTGACACCCCCGCCCTGGGAAGGCCCTGCTCTGTGTCGCGGGTGTGACACCCCCACCATGGGAAGGCCCTGCTCTGTGTAGCGGGTGTGACACCCCCACCCTGGGAAGGCCCTGCTCTGTGTGGCGGGTGTGACACCCCCACCCTGGGAAGGCCCTGCTCTGTGTCGCGGGTGTCAGACAGGAGCTCGTATTTTTATCCTGCAGTCATTTTCTCAGCACTGAAAACCCAGCCATGCGTAGCACACCTCCTCCACCTTTGACCCGCAGGAGAAGCCCCGCCCCCTGCCCCCCCCCCCAGGGCCCCCCCCCCCGGCGGCTCCGTTCTCATGACCGCCCCGTCCCGCCAGCGCAGCGAGTGAACTGGAACTGCCGCCACATGGAATGCCTAAACTGTGACCAGCCGCCAGCGCTCCCCCACCACTGATGGATGTTGCCCCGCCAGAGCGGGACATGGCTCACACACTAAATTGTGGTGTGGGGGTGTGGGGGCAGGGGTGCGGGTAGGAGGCTGTGGCGGTAGAGGGTGAGGATGTCTGGGAGGTGGGGAGGGGGGGAGCGGGACATGGCTTGCGCACTAAATTGTGGTGTGGGGGTGTGGGGGCAGGGGTGGGGGTAGGAGGGGGTGGCGGTAGGAGATAGTTATGTCTGGGGGGGGTGGGGGGGGGGACATGGCTCACACACTAAATTGTGGTGTGGGGGTGGGGGTGCGGGTTGGAGGGGGGTGGCAGTAAGGGGTGAGGATGTCTGGGGGGGTGGGGGCAGGATGAGTGTATGTTGCTGTGCTGTTTTAAAAAATGTTGAAAGGAAGGGTGACCCGGTATGGCTGATTTTACCTTAGATGGCTCTGACGTGGGCGGGGGTTGAGGGTCGGAGGGGGAGGGGGGGGTTGGGGGGGGGGGGGCGCCGTATTTCACACACGCGTCGTCCTCCGGCCGGCCCGGTACGCCTCCGCCAGACGCGCTGGCTCTGACTCCGGCGACACGCTGGCACTCTGTAACGGGACCCTGGCAGGGCGGGGCACGGCTGGGTGACTCCGCCTCGCCCAGGTTTACCGTCCTTCCCCCCCCTCCCCCCGACCTCCCATCATCCTTCGTCTGCCCCCCCCCCCTCCCCTTTTAACAGGGGGGGGAGCCAGAGCAGCCTCGAGGCCCGAAACCGCCACCGTCCCAATCAGCGTGGAACACGGTTCTGTTAGGGGCCGTAAAACAAGGCCTTTAAAAAAGAAACAGAGAGAGAGAGAGAGACGGATGAGAGAGGGATGAGAGAGGGATACTGGGCTGTTCTTCCAGGTGTCTGGTGGCCAGTGGAGGGTTAAACTCCTGCCCCCCTGCCCCCCCCCCGTCCCCCCGTCCCCCCCTCCTTAAACAGGACAGAGCGGAAGTGAGGGTGAAAACTCTGAGCTAAAAGCCAAAAATCCTCTCCAGGCTGGGATTAGCCGGGCACGTCCAGGTCTTCTGCTTTTAATGAAGCCCCCCCCCCTCCCTCCTCTCCCCCTGTATTTGGTATTTGCTTTGTGGGTCTGGGGGGGGGGGCGGTACAGGGACAGACTGAGGCGTAGGGGCGGGGGGGGCGGGGGTAGGGGTTGGGGGTTAGGGATAACTCAGTTAGCTGATAGCCTCGGGGGACCACAGAGAGATTCATGACCCGTCCACATCCTCAGGGACGGAGGCACAGGGAACGGAGCATTCCTGAGAAAGGTCTGAGACTCGCTGGCCCTGGAGAGGGGGTGTACAGCTGGGGGGGGCGGTGAGGGGGGGGTGTACAGCTGGGGGGGGCGGTGAGGGGGGGGGGTGTACAGCTGGGGGGGGGGCGGTGAGGGGGGGGGGTGTACAGCTGGGGGGGGGGGGGGTAGGACAGCGAGACGCCATTGCACCCACCCCCCCCTCCGTTTCTATAATTGCCATAACTATTATTAATATGCTATTAATGTCCTTACTGATGCGATCTCCTTTTTAAACCCGCGCGGTTAGCTGCCGACTCCCACAGCTGAGCTGGTCTGTACTGCAGCATGCTGTACTGCAGTGTGTCTGTACTGCAGTGTGTCTGTCCTGCAGCGTGGGTCTCAGTGTCCGGCGGCTCGCTCTCCCACGTCTGTGCCGGACGTCCTGTCCCTGTCCCATCGGCCCGCTCCAGCCCGAGCTCTGCATCAGAACAGGGGTCCCCACCCCGGGCCTGCAGAGCCCCAGGACCTGCTGGTGTGTGTTTTCACCCTAAAAGTGTGCAGCTGCTTCAGACTGGGCCGTCGCTAGTGGGGTGAATGGTGGAGACCGGTCTAGGGGCCCACAGCAGATGGGGGGGGGGGAGGGGTGGAGGGGGGGCTTTATATTTAAAACATAATAATAATAATTTGATCTATTAAAAAAGTGAGGCCCACTGCACTATTCTTTCAGGGGGCCCAGAGTGGGTTCCCAGCTACGCTTCTGTGCTCAGACACGAGAAGCCGGGTGAGGTGCGTTAGCTGTGTGACCCGCGTGCTTCATTTTAGTTTAGTTCAGTAAAAACACGCTCAGGGACACCGTGTGTCCCTCCCGCCCCGGGGCCACAGACCCCTGCTTCAGAGGCCAGAGCCGCGGAATGCTCTGTGGAAACGGGGGCCAGTAAAATAGCCCGTCTGTGATTGTATCAGACCAAGCCGCGCGCGTCTCTGCATGGCTGTGACTGAGCCTCCCGCTCCTATCTGCTGTACTTCCTGTGTCAGAGGTCGGAGGTCAGCGGTGGTGGAGACGCGGCGTTCCCCGAGGCTCAGGAACAGGAAGTGAGCGGGAGTGATCGCGACCCTTCACCTGGAAGTGGTTCATCTCCCTCCACAAAGTTCTGGTTCAAGCTGAAGCCTGTAGCTGTCTGGGACGGGTCTGCGTGGGGGGGTGCCCGCGAGTTTCGCCGACGCTGAAGCGGATAATGGCGGGCCCTGGTTCACACGCGGTGCGATGGCGGGCTTGGCGCACCCTTACGCGCTGAGCTTTGAGATAAGGGCTTTAAATGGCATTAAGCACAGAGCTCCATTACCGCCTCAGAAGAAGGCCGTTTATAACAAATAGAAAGACTAAAAAAAAAAAAAAGAAACTGAAATAGTTTCCAGCCTGATTCATGGCGGAAAAGCACTGCGTGTCCAGCAGAGCGGGCTTCTGGGTATTTTTAAATGCGGACGGCGCTGCGTTATCGCTCGGCGAGGGACGGAGGATGACGGGGACGGGCGGTGTGACGGCAGCGGTGCGGAATGTGACCCACGCTGGCGGGTCGGCGGGGCCCTGGGGGCGGGGCCCCGCCTGTGGGACAGCGGTTCGGGCCGGCCGGCGCTGACCGGGCCGCGGTATTTATAACCCCGATTCCAGCGTGGGCCGCCCGGCCTCGCGTCCTCCGGCTCGGCCTCCCCGCTGCCCCCCTCCCCGCTGCCGTCACCGTCTCCTCGGAGACCGGTCAGGAGGCGGAGGAGGAGGAAGAGCAGGGAGGAGGGGCCTTGCCGCCGTCACGTCCTGGCTCTGCCCCTTGACCCAACGGAGAGACCCTGTCTTTTTTTTTTCCAGCGTGTCTGACAGGATGTGATTGTGCCACCCCCGTCCCCCCTGCCCACCCCCAAACATGACCGCTGGCGGGGGCACTGGTCCCCGGTGTTTTGCGCAACGCTGATTGACTGGAACACGCCCGCACTGGGCTCTGTGGCGGCGGCGGCGGCAGGGTTACTTGGTGTGGGCGGGGCTTTAGTGCGGGTGTGGGGGGGGGGGGCGTGGGGTGTTAAGGTTAGGGTTAGACGGAGAGACGTCGCCTTGGCAGCCGCTGAGCCCCAGCCAGCTCCAGCCCCAGCTCCAGCCCCAGCCACAGGAAGTGTACACAGGAGTAAATATAGTGGGCTTGTCTGTAGTGGGTATTTAAAACACACGCTCACATCCTCTGTGCCGTGTATTTTCAGCTTCATCAGAGCGCGGCGAGGAAGACTGATATAACCCCTGTGTGTGTGTGTGTGTGTGTGTGTGTGTGTGTGTGCGTGTGTGTGTGTGTAGGTGGCCGTGTGTTTCAAGCAGTGTTATTAAAAACAAGCCTCACCCCCACATCAGAGCTAAAAAAAGTGCTCTCATACTTGCACAAGGAAACGACCAGCTTCTTTAAAGAAGTTTATCTTTTTTTTTTTGGAAATGCTGGCAGGGTTGTGACGTTGGCCCTTCTGTGCGTTCCTGCACCATAACCCCCCAACCCCCCCCCCCACCCCCAAACCGGCTGATGCCCCGTACTTAAAAATAGTGGAAGGGAACAGCGATGACCGATGACTTATGGGGCACTGAAAGCATCCCCCAAAATCAGAGCAGACAGTGCCTGCTGGCCGCCCTCGCTGGCAGCGGCATCCCCATCGCTCAGCTCTTCCGCTTCTGTGGCTGCAGCTACACCCACGGCCAAAGGCTCCTTTAAAATGATTTATCTTTTAATGGAAAAAAAAGGTTGATTTAGGGTCTCATTTAATGTGACTTGTTCAGTTAACTGGAAAACAGTATAAAACTTTTTGTGTCATGGGCAAGGGATTATTACGGACATTCATTTTGTACATTTATGTACATATTTAAAAGCAGGAGAAGTCTGTGTGTGATTCTGTGGCCTGGATCGGCTGCTTGCTGTCCCATACATCACAGCAGAGTGACACTTAGCGCCTCTTAAGAGCTGTGAACATACGACAGACTGGAGATCCCTGGAGGTCTGGAGAGGGTGCACATTTTGCAGGACTCCCTGTTCAGAACGAAACCCCCAACCCAACACCAACGCCGACAGCGGGAGCGGTTGGCCAGTGCTGAGGCCGGTTGCCGGGAGACGGGCGCGTTTCCCGCCCGCGGGGTCCCGCGTCGTCGTGCGTTGACTTCCTGTCCGTTAGCAGTCGTCGTGCATTGACTTCCTGTCCGTTAGCGGCCTGGCGTCGAGCTCGCTCTCCGTTAAGGAATGTATGGGAAAGGCTGGGAGACGCAGTGCAGGACCGCACGCATCGCCGCCTCCTCCGCCAATCAAAACACGGCGAGAGACGGTCACGGGCGGGACCCAGGCGAGGCGCGGCCTCTGCCCCGTCACCAGACGCTCCACGCTTTCCGATTTTTTAAACCATTTTTGTGTGTCCAGTGAAGTAAGAATGTAAATTTAGCCAGACGTCCCGAGCGTGTGGCTCGCTGCTCTTACACCCTACTGAACACTCAGACAGCCTCACAGAGAGAGAGAGAGAATGAGGGAGAGAGAGAAAGAGAGAGAGAAAGAGGTAGTGAGAGAGAGAGAAGGAGGGGGAGAGAGAGGAAGAGGGAGGGAGGGAGGGAGGGCGGGAGAGAGGGAGAGGAGGGAGAGAGAGAAAGAGAGAGGGGGAGGGAAAGAGAGGGAGAGAGACGGAGGCAGAACTCTGCAATTTCATACTTTTTTGGTCAAGACTCATGGGGCGGGGGTGGGGGTCTGGCAGGGCGATGGGGGGGGGGGTCTGGCAGGGCGATGGGGGGGGGGGGTGAGCATTTAAACTGTTCAGCGCACACTAAAAATAGCATCAAAAAAAAAAGAGAAATTGTCCTGCTAAAAATCACAGCTCTGCGGCAGCCATCTGGGTTTGGGGGGGCGAGGGGGGGCGAGGGGGGGCGAGGAGAGGCCTGGGAACCTCAGCGCTGCGCGTGGGACGCCCAGAAGAGATGCGTGTGAATGATATAAGGGCGCTGGTTTTTCGCCCCGGGACGGGGGCGGGTGTCTGGCGAAAGACGCGGCCCGGGGACGGAGTCCGGAGTCTGGGCCCCTCCACCGCGTTCCCCCCCCCGCCTGCGCCCCCCCCCCCCCCCAGCTGACAGACAGACAGACGGCCGGACAGGAGTCACAGACTAGGGGCGGGGGGCCGGGTGTTTGGGGAGAGAGAGGAGCCGGGATGTTTGCGTCGTGGACAACGTGGAAGGTTCTAGAATTTGAACGCGTTACCTGGCCAGTCTGCGAGGGGGTGAAGCTCGAGGGGGGTGGAGCTCTTGGGCTCACACCAGTCAAATTTGAAATTTGCACTGTTTTTGTTTTATGCGTGTCGACATGGAGGTAACTGTATACATCTATAAATTACATTTTTAAAATTTATTTAGAAAATTAAAACCAGCAGGGTCTTTATTTTTTTTTTAAAAAAGACACTACATTTCAGTAAACCATCAAGATCGTAAACATCCTTTGCAAAATTTCAGATCTGTAAAATGGTATCTCTGTGTTTATGAAATTATAATTTAGTCTTCTAAAGTAGATGCTTTTAACCAAAGGGACTCACAGAAGTGCATTTCACATTGCAAGGAAGCACCACAAGAACTGTGTATACACTTACATTACATTATATCCTTATGTAACTCCCTGGGGAATTTTACTATAATAATACTGTAATGATAATGATACTCTTTATACACACACACACACACACACACACTCACACACACTCACATGCACTCACATGCACGCACGCATGCATACACACACACACACACACACACTCACATGCACGCACACACGCACACCGTTTTTGTTTTGGCTCTGTACTCCAGCACATAGTCTTTGAAATAAAGCAATGATTGTGAAGTTTAAGGTTCAGACTTTCCGCTTTAATTTGAGGGTATTTACATCCCTATTGGGATTAATTAAGGACTGAGAACCCTTTTTATATATAGTTCCCCAATTTTAATGGATCAAAAATAGAGAAGTTTACATAACCTTAAATAAATCATATTTAGTATTTGGTTGCAAATCCTTTGCATGCAATGGCTGCCTGAAGTCTGTGACCTACAGACATCAGCAGATGCTGGGTATCTTCCCTGGTGATGCTCTGCCAGGCCTGTACTGCAGCCATCTTCAGTTCCTGGTTTTTTTTTTTTGTGGGCTTCCTGGCTCCAGTCTTGTCTTCAGCAAGTGAAATGCATGATGGGTGATTGACTTGGCCGGTCCAGAACATTCCGCTTTATGACCCGGAGAATTCCTTGGCTGCTTTAATAGTGTACTTGGAGCCATTGCCTCATATGTGTATATATAAAGAGTATCGTCATTATAGTACGGACTTGTCTCCCAGCAGAATGTAGAATACCCCTGGGAGTGTCTCAGGGATGTAAAGTAATGTTGGAGGAAAAACTTTCAGAATATTTAACATAAATTGTAAATAATATATCCACCTATCATCGTATCTTAAATGCACACACAATGTATATATTGTGTGTATATAAGTGTATTTTATGGTTAGCTTTAGATGTCTCGCGTGTTTTGTCACATGCTTCCAAATAAACATTGCCATCGATTAGAAATGTGCACCATGATTTTTTAAGCCTTTTTTTGAAGGCGTTCGGTGAGTGATGAAGGAATTAGGAAGACGTATGTTTCTTCTTTCAAGTTCATTCCAAGACTGGTGGAATCGAACACATGTGGGTTTTGTCTGCACCTCTGCATGCAATGCAGTACAAAATCCCAAATTTCTATTTAACCCCCCCCCCCCAAACAAACACTCACACTAACATGCACACACACCCACACACATACACACCCACATGCAGACACTCACACTAACATGCACACACACCCACACACATACGCACGCACATGCAGACACTCACACAAACATGCACACACACCCACACACATATGCACGCACATGCAAACGCAAACATGCACACAGGACACACACACACACACACGCACAAACACACTCACACACACACACGCACACACACACACGCACTCACGCACAAACACACTCACGCACACGTCTGCCTTGTCACGAAGTCTGGACTTGGCGTGCAGTAGACAGACGCGTCACGGCAAACCTCTCTTCGTTCCTGGAAAGGAGAGCAGCACAGCTGTAAGAACAAATAAGTCAATATGTGCAAATCGGATTTCTTTCCGTTCTTTTTATTTGAGTAAGTTCTCTTATTGCTGCTATTATTTTTTATGGTTCCCATGTGTTCGCTGTTTGCCTGTGAGTATGGGAGCTCTTTGAAGTGCCTGCGCTCGAGTGGGAGCCCTGTGTAATCACTGAGGGCACGGAAGGCTTTTCCCATAACGCTGTGCGGCTTGTGCTGGACGCTCGGCCCTGTGTCTGTGTGTGCGGTCTGTGCTCTGTGTCTGTGTGAGCGGTCTGTGCTCTGTGTCTGTGTGTGCAGTCTGTGTGCAGTCTGTGTGAGCGGTCTGTGCTCTGTGTCTGTGTGTGCGGTCTGTGTGAGCGGTCTGTGCTCTAGTGTGTGTGCGGGCTGTGTGAGCGGTCTGTGCTCTGTGTCTGTGTCTGTGTGTGCAGTGTCTGTGTGAGCGGTCTGTGCTCCGTGTCTGTGTGTGTGGTCTGTGTGTGTGGTCTGTGCTCTGTGTCTGTGTGTGCAGTGTCTGTGTGAGCGGTCTGTCCCACTTGTAGACTGCCTCACACATGCACAGGCATCCATTTCACCATGGTGAGCTTTTGGTTTGTGTATTCTGTCATTTAGTTGTGTATTTCAAAGTGCCATTGGCTGGATTTGTTCCTAGCGTTGCCCCAGGCATGTGCACTCTGAGCGGGGAGGGGAGGGAGGAAACAGGCACTGTCTCAGGTGAAGGCTCAGTCTCAGGTGGAGGCTCAGTCTCAGGTGGAGGCTCAGTCTCAGTCTCAGGTGAAGGCTCAGTCTCAGGTGGAGGCTCAGTCTCAGTCTCAGGTGGAGGCTCAGTCTCAGTCTCAGGTGGAGGCTCAGTCTCAGGTGAAGGCTCGGTCTCAGGTGAAGGCTCAGTCTCAGGTGAAGGCTCAGTCTCAGGTGGAGGCTCAGTCTCAGTCTCAGGTGGAGGCTCAGTCTCAGGTGAAGGCTCAGTCTCAGGTGGAGGCTCAGTCTCAGTCTCAGGTGAAGGCTCAGTCTCAGGTGGAGGCTCAGTCTCAGTCTCAGGTGGAGGCTCAGTCTCAGTCTCAGGTGGAGGCTCAGTCTCAGGTGAAGGCTCGGTCTCAGGTGAAGGCTCAGTCTCAGGTGAAGGCTCAGTCTCAGGTGGAGGCTCAGTCTCAGTCTCAGGTGGAGGCTCAGTCTCAGGTGAAGGCTCAGTCTCAGGTGGAGGCTCAGTCTCAGTCTCAGGTGGAGGCTCAGTCTCAGTCTCAGGTGGAGGCTCGGTCTCAGTCTCAGGTGAAGGCTCAGTCTCAGGTGAAGGCTCAGTCTCAGGTGGAGGCTCAGTCTCAGGTGAAGGCTCAGTCTCAGTCTCAGGTGGAGGCTCAGTCTCAGTCTCAGGTGGAGGCTCGGTCTCAGTCTCAGGTGAAGGCTCGGTCTCAGGTGAAGGCTCAGTCTCAGGTGAAGGCTCGGTCTCGGTCTCAGGTGGAGGCTCAGTCTCAGTCTCAGGTGAAGGCTCGGTCTCAGTCTCAGGTGAAGGCTCAGTCTCAGTCTCAGGTGGAGGCTCAGTCTCAGGTGAAGGCTCGGTCTCAGGTGGAGGCTCTGTCTCAGGTGAAGGCTCGGTCTCAGTCTCAGGTGAAGGCTCAGTCTCAGTCTCAGGTGGAGGCTCTGTCTCAGGTGAAGGCTCGGTCTCAGTCTCAGGTGAAGGCTCAGTCTCAGTCTCAGGTGGAGGCTCTGTCTCTGGTGAAGGCTCAGTCTCAGTCTCAGGTGAAGGCTCAGTCTCAGGTGAAGGCTCAGTCTCAGTCTCAGGTGAAGGCTCAGTCTCAGGTGGAGGCTCAGTCTCAGGTGAAGGCTCAGTCTCAGTCTCAGGTGAAGGCTCAGTCTCAGGTGGAGGCTCAGTCTCAGGTGGAGGCTCGGTCTCAGTCTCAGGTGAAGGCTCAGTCTCAGGTGGAGGCTCAGTCTCAGGTGAAGGCTCAGTCTCAGGTGAAGGCTCAGTCTCAGGTGAAGGCTCTGTCTCAGGTGAAGGCTGTAGAATGGGCCCTCTGGCTACCTGGGAGACTAATAGGGACACGCCCGCACTCCTGAGACCACTCTGCCCAAAGTGCTGTTTTGACACCTGTTCAAAGAAATGGAGTAAAAAGCCAACAAATGAATAATGCATTTTGCTCTGTCTCCGAGTGCGTATTTTTTGCGTTTGTGTGCGCCTTGTGAACGTGTACGTGCAAGTGTTTGTGTGTGTGTGTGTGTGTGTGTGTGCGTGTTTGGGTTGTGTGTACGTGTGTGTGCATGTGTGTGAGTCTGTGCTTGCTCCAGTGCACGTGGATGGAAGACAAAAGCCCTTTTGTTGAATGTGTCAGTGTGAGAATGTCAGGTGTGCTGTGTGTGTCAATGAGGAAATGCCAGTCATTCTGACCTTTCAGGTGTCGCTGCTGTCTGTTTGCCTTTAACCGCTGCCAGGCCTCTCTGAGTGCTGGGTACAGCTGGCATGTCAAGCATATTTCTCCATTTCATTTGGGAAAAAAACAAACCAAAACGAATGCTTGATATTGCATTTATTATTTTTTTAATCTGCAGTCGAGACGTGTGGATTTATTGACGACTGTAAGTTGCTGACCGTTTTTGATGGACAGACTCGCAATTATGAAACATCCTCCTGCCCGCGCGTCGTTGAGAGAGAGGTTGTTTGCAAACGTCAAGCTGTGTTTCGGTCCTGTGCAAATACGGTCACTTGTGGGGACCTGGGACTTCTCCTGAGTCAGTTTGGCAGTCTGGAGAGGGCGTTGGATCTCCAACATGAATGAAATTCCCACGGGGGGCCACCTTCGCTGTTCTCACCTGTGACATTCAGGTGAAATGCTTTCTGCCGTGTGCCGACGCAAACACAGGTGCCTGTTGTTCACAGGGTCACATGAGGGAAGGTTCTCCATGAAGGAGCCACTTGTAGCTTTCGTCGCCTAGCTTCAAAACTAGTTGGCAAGGAAAGGTGTCTGCTACAGGGTAGTTCTCGTATATGTTCTTCTTAGCATCAGAGTAAGAATGCTGTATGACACTCTTGGCTAGTTTTATTCTCTCTTTTTTTGCTGTAGAATGCTGTGCCATTTCCGAACATCTGTGCAAATAGAGCCCAAACTCCAAACACTAGAAACCATTAGCGCTGCACAGTTCCCGCTCTGGGTCCCTGTTTGTGCGAAGCTGACAGACTTGCAAAATAAACAGAGGACCCTGTGACCCAATCGCTGGAGCGGGCTGTCAGAGACAGACTGGCTTAGGAGCGACTCATATTCTGATTTTTTTTTAAAAAGACAATAAATTAAAGGATAGAGTGGAGGGGGGAGGAGGAGGATGGAAACCAGCAAGAATGTTTTATATGATGACTTGGCATTGTCCACTGATGGGGGTGATTACTGTACTACCGCAGGAGTGTATTTTGTAGCTGCTACAAACCTGTCCCGGATGATCTGGATGATGTAAATAAAGCAGTGACACAGACACAGATATCCCACCGTGAAATGACACAGTGAACCAGACACAGTTAGATTCGCGTCTGAGGTTCCTCCCTCAGCTCTCTTGCACGGGCCTGGGGTGCCTCTGCGCCCGTGTGCGAGCGACAGGTCGGTACGCCCGAGAGGTGTGGTCAGCGTTTCGCTGCGCAGACGTCCGCGAAGTCCGTTATTTCCGTCACGCGGCGTTGTGTGGGTTCATCTGAGACTGCCCCTGGGACTGCCCCTCAAACTCAGCTCGGGTGGGTGCGTGGGTTCTAAATTTCGAAACCGATACTGCGATCGCTAGGGCGGCGATTACTGCTCCAGTTTTTTGGGGTGTTGGTCCTCGCTGTGATGTGCAAAGGGTGTAGATTAGAAGTGTCCAACCTGTCATCCTCATTTTGTCCTTCCCTACAGTCCCGGAAAAGACGCCAAACTGTGTTGTTTATAGCACTGGTTCCCACGGTAGCTGCTTCAGCTTTTCAGAACGGCCTGTGAGGACGGAACGGAGATGTGGGGTTAAAATCTGCTGGATGTCAGTTTCCCGCTGAATGTAAATGACCTTTTTTTCGTGAGAGACGGATACATCACGTATTTAGTCTAACCGGCCGCCCGGGAGGAGACTCTCGGTGTTCTATTCTGTTTTAGCACCGGGCGATGTTAGTGACGGGGGGCCCGGGAGGGAGAGGCGGCCCGGTGTCTTGTCTCCATGCCGACCGGCATAAATTAAATTTCAACGGCGGCGGTGGCGGCTTGCCCTGAGGGAAGAACCTGCCACCCCCCCCCCCCCCCCGCACCCGATCGGGCAGGCGAGTTAACGGTTAGCCCGCCGGGCTAGCGGAGGTGTTGATGGGGAAACCTGAAGCGGTTAATCCAGCACCCTCCCGTGCGTGGGGCGCGGTCATGGGAGACGGGCTGCGGAGCGCCCGGGTCACACGCTGCGGGACGGGCCCGGGGCGAATTAAAGGGCGGGGCGTGGGGGCGGGGCGTGGGGGGGCGGGGCAGTCATTAACGACAGGGGTCGAGACGGCGGCGTTTCCCCGAGCGCGTGAAGGAACCGCGGTCCCCTGGGTTTATTCCACTCCGCGCCTTCGTCACTGCGGAGAGAGAGGGGCGGGGCTCGACGGGGTGCTGGAGCCCTGACCTCTGTCCGGCTTAACCGCGATTTACTTTATAAATCACACATAAATTCTGAAGGGGTCACACCCAGTGTTATTGGTTAAGCCGGAGCTGCCGGGGAAGGCTGACGGCTGCTCTGATTCTCGGTGTCGCAAAGAGAGACCGGAGTTAGAAGCGTGTCCTGTGATAATGTGTTTGAGAATGCATTTACGTAAACCATTGCAGGGCCAGTGTGTACACATTAATGCACTCCGTTCTGTCAGGGGGTCCTCCTACAGTTTGTTTGTCATGCGTCACCTGACAGCCCGCGGCCATGTTTGTAGTCCTGTAGTCCCCCTGGTTTCATCGTGTGACAGGGAGAGGGGGAAAAGGTGCACAAAACTCCAGAAGAAAAAAGAGAGCAAACCTTGTATATTATTACTTTTAATAGCAGAGTACACAAAGTGTGATTGGGTGCTAGGGCTATGGAATGCTAGCCACAGGCCACAGAAAGGTGCTGCTTGTGGGGTTTCATCCACACACGTCCTTTTTCAGCCTGATGAGGTTGGGGCGAAACGCGTCTGACAGGAATGTAGTTTCTGTGGCTTGTGGCTTGTAGTCTATACGCCAGCACCTTATAAGAGTTTGTGTACCCTAGCATTAAAAGTACTACATGGTTTGCTCTCTTTTTTTTCGTGAGTTTTGCGAGGCTAGGTTTCAAAAATATTTTCCCTAATGTCTGTACACAGGCTTCAAGGCGATGGAAGTTTATCAAGGAAACTACAGAGTTCAGCGTAAGACAGTTTTGTGTGGACAACAGAAATGTTTTGTTTATAATTTGCGTGCACTCACTTTTACATGTCTGCTAGCTGTGGCTAAGCTAGTGGAAAACACACAAAATACAACACGCAGAATATGGAACTCTGCTTTGACGTTAGCGACACAGAAGCATTGCGCGGTTAATGTTGCAGCCTGATGTCAGTCGCTGAAAGGACACCAGTGTCTCATAGCCTGATGTCATTTTTCTTTTTTTACTAGGTTTTTAATCATTATTTTTATTATTCACTTATGCAGTCAATTCTGAGCTTTGGCTTCATTTCCAAAATGGTGAAATTACTGAAGAAGTATGAGCCATTAATCTCGGCTCTTATCGCCCGCTCGCTATCTGCAGGCTGTCAGGGCCGGCACATTCTTGCGGGCGACGCAGACGCTGCGGAGATGATGGATGACCGCAGTTTCGTTGGCGGACGCTTCACAGAATCGCGCGCCGTTTAACTGTTTGACGAGCGGCAGCGCATCAGATCCGCGCCGTCGGGCTCCGATTCCAGTCCCCGCGTTGGTTTTTATTTATTTATTTTCCGCTCGGAGCGGTTTATCCAGAGCGAACGGGACTGTGTCCGGGGGACTGGTTCAGTTGTGTTTGTCATTCCGTTAGAGGGATTTAAGCGATACGTCTGTGTGTATCTTCTCCCCTGTTGAATTCATAATAAAATGTGTGAAGAAATTTTATACTTTGTAAAAGCATGCAGGGTGATTTTTTATTTATTGATTTATTTATTTATTTTTTGTCCTTTTTGGGCGGGGCTTGGGAGTGTGCTCTGAGAGGGGGTGGGTGGGGCTTGGGAGGTTGCTCAGAGAGGGGGTGGGTGGGGTTTGGGGGCTTGCTCAGAGAGGGGGTGGGTGGGGCTTGGGAGGCAGCTCAGAGAGGGGGGTGGGGGTGTGGGAGGCAGCTCTGAGAGGGGGTGGGTGGGGTTTGGGAGGCAGCTCAGAGAGGGGGTGGGGGTGTGGGGAGGCAGCTCTGAGAGGGGGTGGGTGGGGTGTGGGAGGCAGCTCAGAGAGGGGGTGGGGGTTTGGGAGGCTGCTCAGAGAGGGGGTGGGGGTGTGGCACGGTGCGGTATGTGAACAGGAAGGTGAGGGCGCGTGACCTCTCGCCCGGCCCTGCACAGTCCATCAGCCGGCAAATGGAGCAGATCAGCCGTGCAGCTGTATTGGGGGGGGGGGGGGAAGACACCCCCTCACACTGCCTCCTTTGTGCTGGGGGGCCACGGTCCTCAGCACCACCACGGGGACAGAGAGGGCCCGGGGCCCACCGCTGTGCTGCACCAATTACCCCTGTCCCCCGCCCCCCCGCCCCCCCATCCCCCCCTTCCCCCCGTCACCGCCCATTATCGCCCCTACAACAGAGACGTCATTTATCTTCCAATTCGCCGTGTCACCTGTTCCTTATTTGCCAGTCAATGAGCATTAATTACACTGCAGCCAGAGTCCAGCACAGGGTGTTCAATCGTGAAGTGTGTGTGCGTGTGTGTGTGTGTGTGAGAGTGTGTGAGAGAGTGTGTGTGTTGTGCGTGTGTGCGTGTGTGTGTGAGAGTGTGTGAGAGAGTGTGTGTGTTTGTGTGTGTGTGCGTGTGTGTGTGTGTGTGTGTGTGTACGTGTATGTGTGTGTGTGTGTGTGTGCGCGTGCGTGTGTGTGAGAGTGTGTGAGAGAGTGTGTGTGTTTGTGTGCGTGCGTGTGCGTGTGTGTGTGCGTGTGTGTGTGTGTGTGTGTGCGTGTGTGTGTGTGTGTGTGTGTGCGTGTGTGTGTGTGTGTGTGTGTGTGTGAGTGTCCCTGTTCCCAGCCTTAATCTCTGTGCAGTCTGTGTGCTGCAGGGAGGAAATGCCTGAGAATCGGTGGGTCAAGTGCCCTGGGAGGCCTGTCCTGAGCCTGCCGCCCGGGGTGGAGCCCATATCTGCTGTCTGTCTGTCTGTCCGTCTGTCTGTCTGTCTGTCTGTCTGTCTGTCTGTCTGTCTGTCCCTCTGTCTGTCCGTCTGTCCGTCTGTCCCTCTGTCCCTCTGTCTGTCTGTCTGTCCCTCTGTCTGTCTGTCTGTCTGTCCCTCTGTCTGTCTGTCCCTCTGTCCCTCTGTCTGTCTGTCCCTCTGTCTGTCCTTCTGTCTGTCTGTCTGTCTGTCCTTCTGTCTGTCTGTCTGTCTGTCTGTCCCTCTGTCCCTCTGTCCCTCTGTCTGTCTGTCTGTCTTCATCTGCTTTCTCTGCTTTGGTCCCAGCACTCCCCCAGCGCCGTTGCCGCGCTGGTTTTCTGTGCTAATAATTAGGGACTGAGTTCAGAAGAGCAGTTCTTGTCGATTCCTGGAACTGAGTCCAGAGACAGAGGGTCCCCCCCCCCCCCCCCCCACGCCCGAGTCAAGTGTGTGTATTTGATTGGGGTCAGAAACGGGCGCGGAATTTGTCCGCCGTTTGAGAAAAGCACGGTTTTCTTTTGGGGCGCACTGGGGCTTGTAGTTCTTTGTCAGTTCCTCCGCAGCGTCTCCGAATGTTTTGACACACCGGCTGTTTGTTGTTTTGACTGCCCTGCGTCTGCTGGGCCAGTGCTGGTGTTCATTTTGAGCTGTTCGGTCTTATTGTGCGTTTCACGTGGATGTCGATCGTATTGCGGGTTTAAATCCCTGTGGATCATGTAGCAGAACTCACAGCCTATAACTTACGTCCTTGTTTAAAAAAATAGAGGGAGAAAGGATAATAATTAATTTCTGTTCTAATTCGCTCCTCCTGTTTGACCCTCATCTTCCTCACGAACAGTCCATAAAGCGCCCGGTAGCTCATGCTGTTCGGACCCTGGTGCTCGGTGTGGTACAGTAGGCTTGCCCGGGCACTTCCCTCAGCACTGGGGGGGGGGGATGTGGGGGGGGGGGATGTGGGGGGGGGGGGGGGCGGGAGTTTCAAACCGATAAAGATACCGGCAGTGTTTACTGTGAGAAAATAACTTTCTAGATTATTTTAGTTCATTTCCTCTGCCCTTCAGTCCCCGGCCCATAAACATTCGGGACCAGATTAGTCTGGATGTGCCGTTTACGCTGGGCTCATAAATCTACCCTGCAGTTTATATCCCCTCACTCATCCCCGCCCGCAAATATTTTCACTTACGAAAATAATCCAGCGCTTCGGACCGCCGGGGTTATTTCGGTTAACGTGCTCATTTACCAGCCCTGAGGGCTGAGGAGTCGCCCCCCTCGAAAAAAAAAAGAATGTTATTACAGTTTAACAAAACGAAATAACTTTTAGTGTAAATTAAAATAACAACATTAATAAATCACTGAAACTAATGTTTAGACTTTGGCTTGTACGTTTTTGATACTCATTTTATTTAATCGACAGCTCAAAACAAAATATCCTCTCGTCAAGTCTGCGTTCGCCCCGGCCGAGATGGGGATTCGGCTTTTTCCCTGCAGCGCTGCGGCGCTGCCTGGAACAGCGAGGGAAACGAGTTTCATTCACAAAGAGTTCGTTTGTCCTCTGCGCTTTTGAATATTTCTCAAGTGTGCATTTCTTCTGCATGTGTGTGTATGTGTGCATGTGTGTGTATGTGTGCGCGTGCGTGTGTGTGTGCATGTGCGTTTGCATGTGTGTGTGCATGTGCGTTTGCGTGAGTGTGTTTGTGCGTGTGCGCGTGTGTGTGTGTGCACGTGCGTTTGCGTGTGTGTGTTTGTGCGTGTGTGTGTGTGTTCATGTGCGTGTACTGTCCCTGGCTTTTCGTTAACATCCTACTGTCTCATATACAACCTCCTCCCACACTGGGAAGGAAGTACAGTCAGAATTACATCCCGTATAAGGGGATGGAAAAGTGTGTAGTAATTTACCTGTCCTGTGTGATGCTTAATACCAGTGTTGTGATTGGCTGGCTCATGTCTGCTGCAGAGTCCCATGCTTTGTTATTGGACTGTTTTTTTTTCTCCTGTTATAGAATAGGTTTGAATGACAGGCAGTTTGAACAGGACAGATGAAAGTGATTGGGCAAGGACATTTTTGTTCTGTGGTGAATCTCATCAGTGGTCGGGTGCCACGCAGATGAAGGGTTAGATTTAGGGGAGTGACTCTGCG
>JBDGNX010000024.1:52500-62500 GCA_039654925.1 Anguilla pacifica
TTGGGTTCCGTCTGATGGTGGCGTGTTACACATTTGTGAGTTTACCACAGTGTGGTGACTTTTTTGGCTTTCAGGTAAGTTAAGTGTGCGTGTGCATATGGCACTGTGAAAAAGTGCCCGCATACTAATTTCTTGTTTTTGTCACATTCTCGATCAAAAGGATATTTGATCATCACATAAGTCCTTAGATGAAAGGTGATTTGATATAGCAATCATTTTTCCATTTCCTACTGAAGCAAATCATCAGACATTTCATGTTCCTGTGGATAGTGTTATATTGTATTATTTTATATTGATATTATATTGTATTATTTGGTGTGGAAATTCACCGTAATATGCCTGCGCAAAATTATGTATTTCTTGGACACTGGCCTATCACAGAGAGTCATTTTGTGAAGATAACTCCTGGAATGGTAAGATAACCATGGAACACATGAAAATAATTATATATTCACGTAAGTTGGTAGTACACCTCAGTTGTAAATAATTATGTAATTGGTAACTATAATTTGTAAATTAGAGAGCCATCTGAGAATTTATCGACCGATAAAGAAGAGTTCTCATCATTTAACTCCGTGGCTCGCGAAAGACCGTTTTTTTCCGTTCTGCTTTTTTTTGTTTTAAACGATTACGCACTTAAACCGACTTCCAGAGAACGCGTCTCGCGCAGGACCCCGCTCGTTCTGGAGAGTTTCGGCGGTAATTAATGACCCTTCTGTCTGCGGTCGGGGCTGGGAGCCGCGCCGCGCTCGCTGACGGAGCGGTGCTGATATGAGGGCGGAGGTATTTCCCCTCCGAGGGGAGGGGGGGGGGAGCAGGTCATTACCCGGGCTCCTCGTCACTCTGCTCCGCTAGCGCAGATTAGCTGATTTATTGCCGTCTTTTCCTGGAGCGCTCCGCTGCAGTCCGTGCTCAGGTAGCCAGGTGCGACGCTATGCTGGCGGCTGGCTGGCGTGTTGACCCTCTTTGTTTTCTGTCTGCAGCAGCCTCCTGTCTCTTGTTCACGCAAGGCGTTGACACTTTCCTTTTACCTTTGCTGTTTTCCATTACTGCATTTAAACTCGTTAGCATTTCAACGAACAGTTTTGCTGGCTTTCTTTCTGTGTTCATTTTTCCTTTATTGAATTCAGGTCTGGATTTTATGGATAATTTGCTAAAAGCTATTTCAAATTATTTGAACAGTTTTTTTAAATTCAGGATTTTATATCTCCCGTCTTTACTACCTAAAAAAGATTCCATTCCACTGACTTATTATTATTTCTTAAACTGTCAAAATTTATATTATATCTATTACTCTGTGTAGAATGAAGCCATTTGACACATACTTGCCCCAGTGACTGTCTAACAGAAGCTGATATACTTAATTCTCTAAAATGTGACTGTCAGTTTTGTAATGTTTAAGTAATGTTGTGTAGTCTTGTGCGGTTATGCTGTAGGGGCGGTGTTGGCACATGTCACATGGGTAAGGCGGGTGAAGGCAGGCAATCTGCTCCCTGGCAGAGGTCATGTGACAGGCCCTCGCCGCTGTGCCCTGTGTCGCCCCGTCGCGATCGCTTGGCCCGTGACGGACAGCTGTGCCTCTCCTCTCCTCTCCTCTCCTCTCCTCTCCTCTCCTCTCCTCTCCTCTCCTCTCCTCTCCTCTCCTCTCCTCTTGCAGGTGGGAGGGGAAAGATGAGAACGAGGTCGGCCGTTGCCTGGAGACCAGGTGTGTTCACGTGAGGGTGGACCACAAGTACTACCGTCCCACAGAAGTGGTGAGTGCGATGCCTCCTGCTAAATTAATCTGGTGTGGCGGGGGGGGGGGGGGGGGGGAGGTTTATGAGCCTGGTCACTCGGCTAATTTGTACATTAGGCACCCCCCGCCCCGCCCCGCTCACAGACAGTTAATGGTGTTGCCGTGGAGACGGTGAGAAGGTGCGGGTGAGCTGTCCCGTGCGTGTGAAGGACCAGCCGGTGGAGTTTAATGTGCAGTTTAATGTTTCACTGCGACGTTTGCGAGGAGACCCCGCTTCCAGGAAATTAACTTCTGCCCCAGCAGGGCCCCCGCAGTCCAGGAGAAGGGGCCGCGGAATAAATTTGTTGCGATTATTTTAACCCATGAGAACGGGGCTGTGAGCGGGTGGGGGGGTGGGGGGGTTGTGGGGGGGGGTTTTGACGCCCCGGTCCCGTTCGACGCACGGCATAAATGAGGCTCGTTAGTTTCGGGGGCTGACGGGTTAATCGATAATGAGGCCGGACGGAGGAGCCGCTGCGCCTGTAACACATTGTCTGAGAGAAATCCGTGCCATGAACCACCGGGGAAGGGAGAAGGCTTCCCCCATTACACCCCACAGGGCGCCCGAGCCCTCCAAGGCTCCTCCAGGCAGGAGCGTAAGCACCGGCAGCTCCTTATCTAATCCAAGATGGCTTTTGTTGTGAGGGGGGTGGGGTGGGTTTGGGGGGGTGAAAGGTCAAACAGCTCTGGATCGTTGGGCCGGAGGACGTCCCTCCTGATCGCCTCTCTGCTGGTGTTTAGAGAGCGCCCTCCTGCCGCTGGGGTGCGCTCGATGTCCCCTCCCTGCGCTCAGCGGCTCCAGCGGCTCTCTCGAACCGCGCGCCCTGCGCCATCCCGCCGTCCCGCCATCCCGCCATGTGCCGTGCGTCCGCAGCCGCGATCAGCGCGGGAACCGGGCGGGGGGGGGGGGGGAGCATCAGCGCTCTGAGAGACCAGCGCTCCACCTCCTTATCTCTTATCACGCCGCTCTCCGTAGCTGTGACCCTGTCAGATGCCTCCCCCCCACCACAGCCCTGTGTGGGTGTAGCCAAATGGCGGGGCGACACCTCGCTGTTGCCACCGCCCCATTTGGCTGTGCGTCCTCCACCGCGCAAAGAGAACGTTGGAAGAATCTTTTTTTTAACCCTTTCACTCTGTTAACAGCAGACCGCCATGATCTTTAGTCCAGCCACCTTGAGTAAAAACCGTACTTAAACAGTCAAAGTGTGACGGGCTCCCAGATGCTGAGTCAGTCCCCATCCCTTTCGTTCTTCAAAAAGTGCACTGGAGTCATCGGTCATTTGGCTGGTTTGACAGTGCTGTCGCTAACCTGTCGACCCCCCTGACCTTGGGATGGAGGCGGGCTGGTTGTTTGGGCCAATCGCTGGGCAGCCTTTGAAACAGCCGAGGCTCGTGGGAGCGTAGGTGCAGCCTTGTGAAGGAGCCTCTTTACTGCGTGTGTGAGAAGTGTGGTGCAGCCTTACAGCGTCATCGCCCCCTCTGAACCCTCCCCACCCCCGCCCCCACCCCCGCCCCCGCCCACCCTCTAGTGTTGAGTTTTTCATGTGCGGGGGGATTACAGCTCTGTTTAAACTCCAGGAACTGTAAACAGTGGACACGGCTGAGGGATTATGGGAAATCTCTGGTGAGTGATGCGGACGGAGTTCACCTGCGCCGTGCCGACAGGTGTGTGAGTCTGAGCGCCGCTGGAGAGATCCCCTCCTTACCCACCTCAGGGTCACCTGACCCCGAAACTGAAGAGGCCATTGGCTGTGCCCTCACGCGACGCAAGCGTTCACACCTGTGAGGCTTCGCTGGGCCAGAGATATGCGGGGGTCAAAGGTCAGGCACTGCTGATGGGGGCTGGCAGCTCACGCTCAGCTCAGAGAGAGAGAGAGACTGAAGAGAGTTTGACCTTTGACCCTCACTTCAGCGCTGCTGCCCTTTTGAACTGGAAGTACCTGTCTGTGTGCGCGGGGGGGGGGGGGGGGGGGGGCTACTGGCGATAACAGCTCTGTCAGGGGTCACAGTACTGTCATTCTCAGGCTGTCCAGCGCTCTCTCCCTGGTGGAAGTACCTGTCTGTGTACAGGGTGGGTGGGGGGGTTGGAGGGTGGGTGGGGGGGGTTGGGGGGTGGGTGGGGGGGTGGGGGGGCAGGCGATAACAGCTCTGTCAGGGGTCACAGTACTGTCATTCTCAGGCTGTCCTGCGCTCTCTCTCCCTACTGCTCTGCTTGCAGCCTCCAGCTCAGCCCTGCTCATAGTTACGCTCCTGCCTGCAGGCTGTGTGTCATACTGTGCATTACCATGGTACCGCTGCCATTTTGAGCACCTGTGCTCACCCGTAGTGCACATGCAGTGAGCTCCGGTCCCTGTTCCAGCCTGACCTCTGACCTCTGACCTCTGTCCTCTGTCTGAGCAGAACGACGGCTTCATTTCAGTCTCCTCTCTCTCAGGAGTGGGTGTTGAGAGCCTGATTGTGCATGTGTGTGTGTGTGTGTGTGTGTGCGCGCGCGTGTGTGCTTGTGTGTGTGCCTCTGCGTGTGTGTGTGTGTGCGTGTGTGTGTGCCTCTGCGTGTGTGTGTGTGTGTGTGCCTCTGCGTGTGTGCTTGTGTGTGTGCCTCTGCGTGTGTGTGTGTGTGTGCGTGTGTGTGCCTCTGCGTGTGTGTGTGTGTGTGCTTCTGAGAGTGCGTGTGCTTTAGGAGACAGGGGTGGTTACTGGTTACAGCTGCTGGGGTTTTTATATTAAAGCGAATTCCTTTAGTTATTTAGTAGGAGCTGGAGCGGATTCCCAGAATTCCTCTCTGCCGCGTGCTCCGCGCTCCGCACCCCGGGCCCGTGTCTCAGATCCCCGGCGTAACCGCGGCAGCCCGCAGCAGCCTCCACCAATCGGCTTCCGGCAGCTTCTCCGGCGCAGGGGCCGTCCCGGGAAGCGAATGGCAGCCGGACGGAGATGCTGGCGAATAGTCCGGGCGCGCTCCGTGAGCCTCTCCCAGATACGAGGAGTTAGCTTGGGGGGGGGGGGGGCAGTGGTGGGGCGTTGGGGGGGCAATGGTGCAGTTGGGGGTTGGGGGGGGGGTTTGTGGGCTGCTTTTCACAGAAAGCGTGTGTGTGTGTTTTTTTTTTTTAATATATGGCTCGGCACGCTGGTTTAACTCATTTTCCGCCTGACTTAAAGCAGAAGGGTTGTGCGGTTCACGCAGTCCCAGGCTGCAGAAGGCTTTCTCCGCGGATGCAGCGCATTGTCACTCATGATCACGCCCTTGTTGCCGGTGACGCGCCTGCGCCCATAGCGACGCTCTGGAGACTGCCACAGGCACACATGCACTTCTTGCTGCTGTTGAAGCTGTGTGCGCATTTTTTAAATTGTTATATGGGTGCCTAGAGAGGGCCGTGTGGTCTGCCTGCCCCGCCGCCGCTGCTCTTCTGCTCCGCTAAGGGAACGGCGTGTTCTGGAATCCCAGTCCGTCCTCAACTCTGTCATTTTACAGGAAGAACTGCGTAGACTGACCCGCTGTTCTGTACAGCTTCCTCAGTTATGTGGGTATGAGTCAAACCTGTGCCTATGCACACACTTAGTCACTCACTCACTCGCACACACACACACACGCATGCACACACACACACACGCACACACACACACACACACACACGCACACATGCACACACACACACACACACGCACACACACACACACACACACACACACACGCATGCACACACACACACACGCACACACACACACACACACACACACGCACACATGCACACACACACACACACACCAGCAGCAGTAGTAATACATCCCTCATTCAGATTGAATTCCCCTTTCTGGCTCCTGTTCCTCTGTGCGTGTCTCAGACCAGACTAGCGCTAGCATTAGCGTTAGCATTAGCGTTAGCATTAGCACTGTGATGTGGCCTTTCCAGGGTTCGGCCCTGGACTAAACGGCCTCTCCTTTGAGCTCTCTCAAACACAGGCGCCCGTGCGTGTCCCCTTTAACCAGCGCCTTGCTGTTCAGCCACACCGCGCCGCACCACTCTGTCTGACTGACGGCTGCCAGCCCTCCCTCAGGACTCTGCTAATATGGGTGGAGTGTATCATTACAGCTGTTGGCTCGTGTGTTTGACACGCACAGATTTACTGCTCCCTCCCTCCAGCAGAGCCTGTGAAGCACCGGGGGGAGGGGGGGTGGGGGGCGGGGGGTTGGGGGGGGGGCGAGGGTGTGCCACGCGGCAGGGAAAGCACGGGCCAAACGCAGACTCTTACTCGCTCGTACACCTCCCCCCCCGATTTTATAGCACAGCGCGCGGCCGTCTCAACCAATAGCAGGCCGGAGCGAGCGGCCGTCTCAGCCAATAGCAGGCCAGCGGAGAAGGGAGAGAGGGAGTGCAGCTCACCGGCTTCTGAAATTGCATCAGGAGAAAACAATAAAGGGAGATTGTGTGTTTGTAATGGCGGCCAGATGTGTGCGGCCAAAAGAGCAAGGGGTTGGGGGGTTAACATCTGCGCTGACTTGGGTTCGAGGAGGGGCCCTGTTGATCTTTTGGAAGGGGGCTGGAGGGTCCCGCAGCTGCCTGGGACAGGGGCGGTGGGCCACCGGCACGGAGGTGGGGGGGCAGGGGGGTTTGGTGCCGTTGGGTTTGTTCCGCACGCTCAGCACATTGCCCTCCTCGCCTCCAGTCACGGAGGTGGTGGGCAGCAGCGCAGCGCAGTGGGTGAGGAACTGGGCTTGTGACCAAACGGTCACAGGTCCTGGGTGGCACTGCACACTGCCAGCGCCCTCACCCCACACTTTCACCTGGGCAAGAGAAAACTGTCCGTTCGCAAAACGTTGGAAAAAAAAATGTCACGGGTGCCGGAGTGTGGTGTGGGGGCGGACGAGGGGGCGGAGAGAAACCGCCCAAACGAGCTTCAAAGCGAAAGCGGAGTTCGTGATCAGGCGCAGCTACCCGGGCTGTGCGGCCGTATCTCCCTCCTCTCCGCCGGTGGCTTCCATCTTTCCCGCCCCGGCGGGGGGGGGGGACGGGGGGGGGGGACACGGCGGCGTGTGTGGAGACAGGCTCGTCACCGGCGCTGCTGGGCCCACATACCCGCCGGGTCGCCGCTGGATCACAGGTACAAACCGACGCCATTTTGGCTCACGCCGACCCGCCATCCCCCTGGCTCTCTGGCAGACGATCACTGATGAGGGAAGTCGCCTGTTTCTTTTCTTTTCTCTCTGTCTGTCTGTCTGTCTGTCTGTCTCTCTCTCTCTCTGTCTCTCTCTCTGTCTGTCTGTCTGTCTGTCACTCACTCTTTGTCCCGGACAGGGTGTGTCTCATGGAGCAGAGGTTTAAACGGCTCACTGTGCAGAGGATGAGCAAGCGTTCCCCTGGCTCCTGAAAACCTGGGGCCAGGACATTAGGACCTGCTGCCCCCCCCATCCCCGTCCTGCTGAAACACCCCCAAACCCCCCACCCCCCCTCTTCCCCGGCTCACTGTACTATTAAACTGCCACCGAGCCTCCTCCTCTGAAACAGGCCGTCAGTGCTGCCGCTGAATGAAAAGGACATTTGTAAACACTGCAGTGGTTTGCGATACCCAGAGTACTCTCTGACTGACGTATACACAATCAGGCTGCAGTCCACACACAGCTGGTGAGGTTTGGATGTCTGTGCATGTGACTGAGCTAGTGTTGTTTGGTAATGCAGAGCCATTGCCAACGTGCACCTCCTGTGCAGACAGTTCCCATGAGCTCTACCTGTCCATGTTGTTTGATGTGGGCCATTGGAAGTTGATGGCTTGCTGTTTGGTAGAAGATCTAACTCTGATTCGATTGGCAGATATTTTGCCTTGCTGGTCCCCACGCCCCCCCCCCCGAAGACAAAAGCTGAACTGAAGGCACACACCAGGGCGTGGCTCGGCCTGTCTGTTTTAGACCTGGTATCAGATCAGGCTGTCAGGCGGCCCTCATGCCTGTCCTGCTGTCAGGCTGTTTGAGGAAACCCAACCAGTTCCCATA
This sequence comes from Anguilla pacifica, assembly GCA_039654925.1. Lineage (NCBI taxonomy): Eukaryota > Metazoa > Chordata > Actinopteri > Anguilliformes > Anguillidae > Anguilla > Anguilla pacifica. The sequence continues at coordinate 60,257 of JBDGNX010000024.1, forward strand.
ATGCCGAGCGTTCTGTTTTCCCCCCTCTGAGGGGAGGGGTAGGGGTGTTTTTGCAGTTCGGGCGGCGGGGTACGTTCCGATGAACACAGATCAAAGAGAGGCCTGTAGGCCCTCTGCTCTCGGTTGGGGCCTGACCCCGCCCACCTCACCTCCTCGGTCCTACCTGCTGTTCCCATGGTTACCACAAGCAGGGCCCGGGCCAGGCGCTACAGCTTTTAACCCTTTATGGAGCAGGAATGTTTCCTTTCAGTCGGTGTTCTAGAACTCCGTTGCTTTCACTGCATTGCATTGTGACATCAGCATTAGAATGTTCAGTTAAGGAGATTCTAATCACATGCTTTGTGACCTCACACCTTGAAGGGTGGAAGACACGCCCTCCCTGGAATGCTGACAGAGGTCACTGAGGTGCCGAGCGATGCTGCGTTCGCTCCAGTGCACATGTGCGTGTGCGGACGCTGCTCACGCGGTGGAGTCTCGTTTGATCTGAGCGCTGTTCCTCCCCCCCCCCCCCCCCCACCCCGAGTCCGACTCCCGTCCGTTCACCTCCCGCTCCCCCCTTCAGCCGAACCCTGGCCAATCACGCCGTTCCTCTCATCTCTTAGCCTTTCAGTCACCTCCTTTTGGCTTTTCGGTTATTGTTATGCATTTCTGTGTTGTTTACTTTAGAGCCTGCTCTGTTCTGCCAGGGCTTCTCTCCTAATTGGGCTGTCGGTGTCCATTTTCAGCTTCCTCTGAGCCCGTAATTCATCCAGCGTGTTCCCCCTTGTTTTCGGCATACCCGCACCCCCACACCCCCACACACCCCCACACCCCCCACACACCCACACCCCCACACCCCCACACCCACACGTCCGTCCAAAGAAGCGTTTCGTTGTGTCCCCGCTCATCTCCCAATGACCTGCTCTTCAGGAGCCCTTCAGGCGCCCGAGTTTCTGCTCCTAACAGGCTAACGTTGTCCCCTGGGCCGGAGAGGAAGCCCTGCTCCAGCGCAGCTACTAGCCCTGCGTACGGCTGCATGTTTGCGGATTGTTCCGCGCGCGGCGGGGACGTGTGGCACGTCTCGATGTCGACGTACACCCGCGTGGCAAAATTCCTGACAGCGTCGTACCCAGATGACAGCCTGCAGCCTCAAAGCACGAATTCCGCGCGTTAGCGCAAGCAGGCTATAAATAAAGCCGCCACTTCCCCCTCTCATCTCGTCGCCTTGAAATCGGAGACGATTTGTGAAGTAAGCTTCCTTCATCGAGGTGTGTCTGAGAAGCCACCTGAGAACAAAAACACCTTTTGTTTCTGTCGCTGAGAACACCTCGTTGTCGTTTCCTGGAAAGTCGAGCAGGAAGCCCTAAGACGGATTTGCGCACAGTGATTTAACTCAGATCAGTGCTACAGAGAGGTTTAACGTGTGCTCTGAGGACCCAATGAGTGCTTAAATAAGGGCTTATGCTCCGTACCTTTGAGGTAAAAGGTGGAATTATGGGAGTTATAGTCTTTGGCAGAGATTCCATTTGGGGTCTTCACCCAAATAACCAAAATATTTTCCTTTTAAAGAATTTCTTATTCACACCTCTATATTTCATAAATAACTTTTTTTTTTATCTTCTACTCTGGACTAGGTTAAATCAAGCAGTGTTCGGGTGACATATCCTTGGTAAAACTGTGATCACTGTAAGAATTAAATATTTACATAGCTCTTAACAGCTGAAGAGGCTTACGGAGATGAATAATATAATGACATCATGATTTAGACATGGCCCCATGTGCTGGCGCAGGGGAGGGGAGTCCTGGTCCTGGAGGCGGGCTGGCTTTTATCTCTGCTCAGATCTTTACGGGTCAGTTAAAGCAGCGTATTACACCGCTAACTGACCCCACCGGAGGTGCTCAGCAGCATAGCCTGTGGCTTAGCAACGCTAACGCTCAGCAGTGCAAATGCACAGCAGCGCAGCCTGTGGCTCAGCAGGGCTAACGCTCGGCGGTGCGAACGCACAGCAGCATAGCCTGTGGCTCAGCGGTGCTAACGGTCAGCAGGGCTAACGCACAGCAGCATAGCCTGTGGCTCAGCAGCGCTAACGCTCAGCAGGGCTAACACACAGCAGCTTAGCCTGTGGCTCAGCAGGGCTAACGCACAGCAGCATAGCCTGTGGCTCAGCAGCGCTAACGCTCAGCAGGGCTAACACACAGCAGCTTAGCCTGTGGCTCAGCAGGGCTCATGCACAGCAGCGTAGCCTGTGGCTCAGCAGGGCTAAC
>JBDGNX010000024.1:67500-80000 GCA_039654925.1 Anguilla pacifica
AAACACTTTCGTTTTCCTCAGGAACTCAGAACCTGTCCGTCAGCCTGCAGCCGCGCGCGTTGGCGAGCTCCCGCCCCGCGGGTTTGGGAGGGTGTCGCTACCGGAGGTGTCCTGAGTCCCACCGAGCCCCCTGCGCCCCCTGCACCTCACGCGCGTTTGTTAACACGAGCGCCGCGCCTCCTCAGAGGCGCAATCGGCTTTACGAGCGAATATGGAAATGGGGATGATGCTATCGCCGCGGTAACGCGAGAGGAAGTGTGCGGGTTAGCGTCAGAGAGCGCCGCGGCGTTCCGGGGAGATGCAAATGCTGCGGCGGCGGTGTCACCGGCCGCGCCCGGCCCACGCGGGGCGGGGCATGGGCGGGGCGGGGCCAGGTGGGGCGGGGCGGGGCGGGGCATGGGGCGGGGCGGAGCCGAGAGGCCCGGCACAGGGTCATGGGGTCGCTGTGCTGTGCGGCTCCTCCTGAAGGCGTTCGGCACCACGGTGCCCCGCGTTTTGGGACCGGCGTCCCCATGTTTTGGGACTGGCCTCCCCGCTCCGTATCGTGTTCCACTCCGCGGTGGTCTATTTGTGTTCTGTGTCAGTGAGAGGTGCAGCGTTCCCGCGGTTGGGGGGGGGGGGGGTCAGCTTTTATTGGGAGAGCTGAGGAGCGCAGTTCTGCTGCTCTGATGCGTTGGGCTTAAGGTGCATCAGAGCTATTACAGCGCACATGAACCCTCTATATATACAGACACAGCGTGTGCTTGTGTGGGCATTCGGTATAGAAACACACACACACACACACACAGACACACACAGACACACACACACACACTCACACACACACACACACACACACAGACGCATAGACAGCGTGGCACTCCACCCCGGTAACTGGCTTTGCATTTTCTGTGTGTTTTCGTTTTACCTGGTTCTCTCCCAGTGTATGTAGTTCAGAGGGCATGTTATCTGAGCGTGTGCACACGCCAGACATGCTTACAGTGTGTACGTACGTGCCCTCAGCTGCAGGCTCACACCGAGCACGCACACAATAACCAGCGAGGTCATGTGACCACGACGCATGGATCCTTGGAATGTGTGAATCAGAGGCGGCACGCCTGGGGGGGGGGGGGTATCGGGAGGAAAAGGCAAATTCCGCACGCTGTGGAAAAAGGCAGTGGCCTGAGGGTGAGGTGAGGTGGGGGGGACGGGACGGGATGGGGGGGAGACGGCACACACCCTCCCTTTTCCTTGAGGGTGCATGGAAAATGAGAGAGAGAGAGAGAGAGGGGGGGGCCTCAGTCTGCGCCCCTGTCCCACAGCCGAATCTCCAGACGGGTCAGGGAAAAAGCACGGCCTGACAGCCCATTATCAGCACCTACTCTGGAGGAATTTGCATAACAGTGTGTTTAAGGATGGGGGGGGGGGGGGAGTTGTAGGGAACAAAATCTCCCCGCTTGAGGACTCTGGCATTTCCTGGTGGAATTTCCTCCCGTTGAAAAGGAACCAGGGGCCCGGGCTGGGCTGGGCTGAACCGGCCCCTGGCCTCTCCACCAAACCAGGAGGGAGAGAGAGAGAGAGAGAGAGAGAGAGAGAGAGAGAGAGAGAGAGAGAGAGAAGAAAAAAGTGAGTGGGAGAGGGGGAGAGAGGGAGAGAGGAAGAGAGAGAGAGAGAGGGAGGGGGAGAAAGAGAGAGAGAGAGAGGAGAAAGTGAGTGGGAGAGGGGGGGACAGAGAGGGAGCACTAGAAAGAGAGGGAGAGGAAGAGAGCGAAAGGGAGAGCAGCCAGAGGAAGGCTGAGGTGCTTAGTAACAGGGCGGGAATCCTGTTCTCCATTGTTCTCCTGCAGCACAGCTAACAGCTCACAGCACACAGCAGACAGCTCACAGCACAGAGCACAGAGCACAGAGCACACAGCTCACAGCTCAGCTCACAGCACACAGCTCACAGCACAGAGCACACAGCTCACAGCTCAGCTCACAGCACACAGCTCACAGCACAGAGCACAGAGCTCACAGCACAGAGCTCACAGCAGACAGCTCACAGCACAGAGCACAGAGCACACAGCTCACAGCTCAGCTCACAGCACACAGCTCACAGCTCATAGCTCACAGCTCACAGCACACAGCACAGATCACACAGCTCACAGCACAGAGCACAGAGCTCACAGCACAGAGCACACAGCACACAGCTCACAGCACACAGCACACAGCTCACAGCACACAGCTCACAGCACAGAGCACACAGTTCACAGCTCACAGCTCAGCTCACAGCACAGAGCACACAGCTCACAGCTCACAGCACAGAGCACACAGCACAGAGCACACAGCACACAGCTCACATCACAGAGCACACAGCTCACAGCACAGAGCACACAGCTCACAGCTCACAGCACAGAGCACACAGCACAGAGCTCACAGCACAGAGCACACAGCACAGAGCACACGGCTCACAGCACACAGCACAGAGCACACAGCACAGAGCAGGTGGCTTTTGAGAGAGAAGCTCAGTAGCAGAGGGCCCACCTCAGAGGTTCACTAGAGAGAGAGAGAGAGAGAAAGAGAGAGGGAGTGGGAGAGAGAGAAATAGAGAGAAAGAGAGGGGGAGGAGCTGCACTTATTTTTCCTTCTGGCAAGACGTCCTTCCTTTACATAACTTAAAAATTTGAAATATGCTATCAGACCGGTCAGCCTATCTGGGCTCCTAATTTGAGCTGCTGTCCACATTCAGGGTTGTTTATGTTCTCAAGAGCAAGATGCTGAGCGGGGTTTCCTGCAGCAGTGACTCTGAGAGGAGCAGTCCAGCTGCTCTGCCGTCACGTCCTGATCTCTCTGCGATGGCCGTGACCGTGGCGCACACCTGGGTCCCCTCAGCAGAGGGTTTGGGGTTCAGAACTGAGCCTTGTGTTTTTGTGTGATGGGACGTGTGCTCGGCTGGTCTATCAAAAGGTTCATTTCAGAGTATTGACTCACTGTATGAGTTAGGAAATTAGTTTGAGCTGCTCTTAACTAGATGCACACATCTGACGAGAGTGAGCTGTAGATGAGTGTTATTCAGACACCGGCTGGGGGTGTCCTTTTACCACCCTGGAGCAGCCTGGAGCGCCCTGGAGCGCCCTGGAGCAGCCTGGAGCAGCCTGGAGCGGCCTGGAGCAGCCTGGAGCAGTGTAACAGGTTCCCTCTCTCTCAGGCCCCACCTGCGCTGACGGGATGGGGGATGGGGGATGGGGGAATGGGGGACGGGGATCCTGTCGTTAGGATTGACCCCCCCCCCCCCCCCGATGCCCCCGAAACATGGTGCACTCTTAACCCTGGTCCCGTACCAGCTGCCTGCGATTGGTCCTTCTGGATCCTTCCTCCCCAGAAATGTGCGAGCAGAAACACCTGTACTGCAGGTGTCCTGGGGCTGGTGTCCTGGGCCTGGCCCCCTGGGCCTGGTGCTCTGGGCCTGGTGCTCTGGGTCTGGTGTCCTGGGTCTGGTGTCCTGGGCCTGGTGTCCTAGGCCTGGTCCCCTGGGCCTGGTGTCCTGGGCCTGGTCCCCTGGGCCTGGTCCCCTGGGCCTGGTGTCCTGGGCCTGGTGCCCTGGGTCTGGTGTCCTGGTCCCGGTGTCCTGGTCCTGGTGTCCTAGGCCTGGTCCCCTGGGCCTGGTCCCCTGGGCCTGGTCCCCTGGGCCTGGTGTCCTGAGTCTGGTCCCCTGGTCCCGGTGTCCTAGGCCTGGTCCCCTGGTCCCGGTGTCCTAGGCCTGGTCCCCTGGTCCCGGTGTCCTAGGCCTGGTCCCCTGGGCCTGGTCCCCTGGGTCTGGTGTCCTGGGTCTGGTGCGGGTTTTGGTTCTCACCTGTAAATGTGCCTGTAACTGGCAGTGAGCTCTCAGGCGTGCTAACTGTGTAATAGAGCGCTTTAATAGGTCAGTTAAGCGCTAAAGTAATGACAGAGGGCTGCATACCCTCAGGCTGTCCTGGTGCACGCTGCTCCAACCCCCCCCCCCCCTTTAACACAATGGTCTGAACCCTGGGGCAGCCCCCCCCCCCCCCAGCAGGGTCATTAGGGAGCAGCACTTGTAGAGGGTTACAGCACTGGCTGGCCTCTGCACCCTCTCTGAGGGGGGGTGGGAGGGTGAGGGGGGGGGAGCTTTCATCAAAGCACATCTGATTATGTTCCACATGCTTTTCCTGAGAGGATGTTATGATTTTCTAGATGCTCGGTGGCTGGTGATAAATCGGCCCTTTATAGTGATGTCATGCGAAAGGCTGCCGGTGGAGCTTCCTCTCTGTGGAGATGAAGGACACACTCTCCACCCCCCCCCCCCCCCCCATCACACGGGTCACGCTTAGCAGCACCACGCTTGCTTCCTGAGAGTACACACACTTATACACGCATACACACACACACTTATATACACACACACACACACTTATACACGCATACACACACACACACTTATACACACACACACACTTATACACGCATACACACACACACACTTATACACACACACACACTTATACACGCATACACACACACACACTTATACACGCATACACACACACACACTTATACACACACACACACTTATACACGCATACACACACACTCTTATATACACACACACACACTTATGCGCACACATACACTCACTTATACACACACATACACACACACTTATATACACACACACACACACTTATGCGCACACATACGCTCACTTATATACACACACACACACTCTTATATACACACACACACGCGCACACTTTTATACACACACATACTCACACACACACACACACTTATACTCACACTCACACACATACTCACACACACACACTCACACACACACTTATGCGCACACATACACTCACTTATACACACACATACACACACACACTCTTATATACACACACACACACGCACACTTTTATACACACACATACTCACACACACACACACACACTTATACTCACACTCACACACACACACACACACACACACACTTATACTCACACTCACACACTCACACACACACACACTGTGGCACAGCGCTCTGTTCATTGTATTTCCGTAGCTCGGTTGCCGCGGCGGCCGCTCCTGGCTCCTGGCATCCCGTTTCCCGGAACGCTGCGCGGTTCTGCGCCGTGTCGGGTCTGCCGCCGCTCACTGCTGGGGTCCCCAGAGAGAGGGATGGAGGGATGGATGGATGGAGGGATGGAGGGAGGGAGGGAGAATGAGAGAGAAAGTGAAAGGAGGAGAGAGCCAGATCCCAGCGCTGGCAGTGCCACCCAGGCACAGAGCACCAGGCTGGTAATCCCACACGTCAGCACAGGGGGGAGCTGGGAATGGAGCGCGCTCAGAGTGGACGTTTAGAACACGGCGACAGGAGCAGGAGCAGGAGCGGGCGCCGGGGCTGCTGGGTAGTGCTGCTGTGATGCGTAGTGACCGCTCCCCGCCCGTGAGCTCCTATGAGGGGGGAGTCTCCTGTGACAGACCCGCTCTCTGTGCACCCCTCTGCCCAGCCAGGACCAGTACCCAGGGCTGGGCTGTGTGCGATGTGAAGCCCTTCACTTCAGCCTGCCGTCTTCTCACAATCAGCCTCCTCACCATAACGAGCATCCCCGATCTGGCGGTGTGCGAGCTTGTGCTGCCCTCTCCACGGTAACACGTGCTTGTACGGCTGTCTCCACGGTAACGCAGCTTGTACGGCCCTCTCCATGGTAACGCAGCTCATACGATCGTCTCCGCGGTAACGCATGCGCTGCTTATTTTGATAGCGTATCTCCCAACCGGGCGGGGGCAGTAGCTCCACTGTTTAAAGACAGTTATGTGAACAGTAATAAATGACACTCCGTTGTGAACGGGCTTACGCTGTGTTTACTATGTCAGGGCCACTGAGGCGGGGGCTGTTGCTATAGTGACAGTGTTGTGTGTGGAAAGTTAGTTCAAGTATTGTTTTGTTTTTTCAACAGTGGTTGATTTGTTTGTGTTTCATAAAATGTTTTTTTTTTTTAATCAGTTTATTTTGACATTTTATTTTATTTGTGACCATAATCCCTGTGTTTCAAGTTACTTGTTTTCGTATCTGTATTTTGGGCACCATTGTGAGTCACAGAGTTAAAGTGAATCTGATCACCCATTGTGAGTCACTGAGAGTTCAAGTGAATCTTATCTCCCATTGTGAGTCACTGACAGTTCAAGTGAATCTTATCACCCATTGTGAGTCACTGAGAGTTCAAGTGAATCTTATCACCCATTGTGAGTCACTGAGAGTTCAAGTGAATCTTATCACCCATTGTGAGTCCCAAGAGTTAGAGTGAATCTTATCAGCCGGGCTTTGTTTTCTCCCGGTCAATCTCATTGCCCTGAGTGTCCGGTCCGGTCCGGTTTGTGGTTTGGATCGCCCGCGCTCTCTGGCCCCAGAGCTGGAGACGGGATGTTTGGCCGTGTAAGTCCACTGGGCCTCTCAGTCTGTCCCCACACATCTTTGGGTGCCATCGCATAAACAAGCCCGTGACGTCACTGACAGTGAATTTGAACAACCAGCTGGGGGGGGGGGGGGACTCTCAGAGCCCATGTGATGCGTGCGTATTAAAAAGGCCTGTTATGATGTGAGTATTGCAGCGGCGATGCAGTCCTGCGGTGCGTAAATGGCGTGGGAAAGCCTGCTGCAGGTAGCTAGGTAGTTGTTGTCTCTCACTCACTCACTCACTCTCTCTCTCTCTCTCTCTCTCTCTCTCCCTCTCCCTCTCTCTCTCTCTCTCTCTCTCTCTCTCTCTGTCTCTCTCTGTCTGAGCTGAAGTTAGGGAGGGTCTGTTTGTGCCTGCAGCTGTATCTCCTGAGGGTAGAGTGGGGGGGGGGGATCCCATAGCGGGGGGTTAATTGTGACTTGACCTCGTTAATGGCTTTCCCTGGGCTGGTTATCTTGATTGAGTAATTAATTCTCTGGCTGCTCTCGTCACTCTCCCTGTGTACACACTGTCAGATCCCGCTGAACTTCAGCGCCCTGGCATTCCTCCCTCTCTCTCTTTCTCTCTCTCGCTCGCTCTCTCTCTCCATCACTCATGTTTTCTGTCACTTTCTCTGTTTCTGTCTCTCTCCCTCTCTCCCCCCCTGTTTTGTTCAGATCAATCAGACAGATTTTCTCTTTATACAGGGTTGAGTTTAACAGGGTCTCACAAAGAACTTTATGCCATGTTTGGTGCACTCTCTTCAGCTATACCCTGTTATTCTCTCTCTCTCTCCCTCCCTCTCTCTCTCGCTCTCCCTCTCTCCCTCCCTCCCCCTCTCTCTCTCTCCCTCCCTCTCTCTCTCTTTCCCTCTCTCCCTCCCTCTCTCTTTCTCCCTCCCCCTCTCCCTCTCCCCCCCTCTCTCTCTCTCCCTCCCTCTCTCTCCCTCCCTCCCTCTCTCTCTCGCTCTCCCTCCCTCTCTCTCTCCCCCCTCTCTCTTTCTCCCTCCCCCTCTCTCTCCCCCCCCCTCCCTCTCTCCCTCCCCCTCTCTCTCTCCCTCTCTCCCTCCCCTCTCCCTCCCCTCTCTCTCTCCCTCTCCCCCTCTCTCTCTCCCTCCCTCCCTCCCTCCCTCTCTCCCTCCCCCTCTCTCTCTCCCCCCTCCCCTCTCCCTCCCCTCTCTCTCTCCCTCTCCCCCTCTCTCTCTCCCTCCCTCCCTCCCTCCCTCTCTCTCTCCGTACGGAGGCAGCGCTGGCTCTGTTTCCTCCGGGCCGCGGCTCCTGCATTGTTCCTGTGCTGTCGGGCCCCCGCTGGCCTCCCGCTGACGGACAATGTGTCTGATTTGCCTTTTCCTGTGCAGACCAGACAGCTCTGAGCTTTCTCCCGCTCCCTTATCGCGGGCCGTCATTACCGCCGGGCCCCCCCGCCCCCCCCCCCCCCCCCGCTGCCCGGGCTGATATACGGCCGCAGGAAGGGACGCAGGCCAAATGGCACTTTATTACCAGCCCCCCCCTCCCCCAGTTTGGGCGCTGCAGGACGGCAGATCACTCACCGGGATAAGATAAGAATGTCGCAGTAACTCCTGCGGATTGGTGGCAGAGGAGGAAATGCCTATCTGAATCAGATTTTCACTCCCGATCTGAATGGAAAGCTCTCTCTCTCTCTCTCTCTCTCTCTCTCTTTCTCTTTCTCTTTCTCTTTCTCTTTCCCTCTCCCTCTCTTTTTAAAAAAAAATGAGAATAAAAAAGTAAAGCAAAAAAAAAAGAGAAAGAAAGGTGTTTGTGGCTGGGCATTCCCCTGGCCCAAGTTCTGGCGGGACAGTGAGGGGGGGGTGGGGTCCTAAAAAGGCAGAGTGACCCGGGACAGGATGGGGGGGGGGGGGGGCTTGCCCACTCATGACACTCGCAGAAGGCAGAGCAGAATCGTGTGTGAAAATCAGCAGCATTCTTCGGGTCCTGGGTGCCCAGGCTGTTCCACTACTTGCTTTTCTAAGAAGACAGAGGGGAGGGGGGGGTAGTGGGCGTGGTCTTACAGCGAGTGCCAATCATTGCTCCCCCTCTCCCTGCTCTTTTTTGTTTTTTTCTGTTCTTGCCGCTCCTCATAAGTGTTTTAACCCTTTCACCTCCCGGCTCGATCACACAAGCCCCCCCCCCCCCCTCCCCCCCCCGCCCCCTCCAATCAAGCCTGGCGTTTGTAGGGTAGTTTGCGGTTCAGATAAACACACAGATAAACACAGTGGTGGGAGCTGAACCCTCCCCAGGCCGTACTGGGCGGGGGAAACGCAGAGCTGGCTGTACGTGCCGAGGAAACGCGGAACAAGAAAGCCAAGCTGCGCTCTTTAACAAAGCCCCTCTTTCTCCCGCCAGGCCTGCTTTTGGATGTTTTTTCTTTTTTTTTTTTTTCCGTCGCGGGATGTCGTCGGGACGGGGGGGGGGCGGGGGCGGGGACACGCCCCACGCAGACAGCAGTGGGCGGAGTCTGGCCCCCGGCGGGAGTGGCGGCTGTTTACACCGGCGGGGGTCTGCGGGGCTGCCGTTACCGCTGGGGGAGGGGGGGGAGATTTAAATTTCTGTTGTTTTTCCTGCGCTGCTGTTTTTGCACCAATCGACCTGCTGTTTGAGCTGCTCTCTGCTGCTGTGGCCCAGCCCCATTCTGCAAGCCTGAGAGCAAGGTGAGAACACACACACACACACACACACACACACACACCTGCGCCATGCCAGGCTGTTTGTGTCGTTCCTGTTACCGAGCAGCTCGTTGTCATGGGCGGAGCTACCGCCGAGCCTTATTTGGACATAAGGATCAACCAGTCCTTGCTCAGTGCACGTGGTCATGTGATTGGGGGGGGGGGTGTGTGTCTCCCTCTGCCTGGAATGAGTGTGCGGTATGCGGGTGCCAGGCAAGGGGTGTGTCCGCACGCGCCGGTGGAAACGCAGACACACCCGCGGGCGGAGGGGGCGGGGGTGAGGGGGGCGGGGGGGGGAGTAATGGCTGGCTGTAGATCAGTGGTGTCCCGGGACAGTGTGCTCTGTGCTTCCCAGAGAGGGCACTTCTGCAGTGTGAACCAGCAGCCAGGGGGGCAGTGTGAAGGCAGGGTAAAAGCACTGCCAGAAATGAGGGTCCCACCTGTCTGCAGCTTGGAGGCCCCACTCTGCTCCAGTGCTGGCTGCCCTGCCAGAGCAGCACTCACTCTGGGGGGGGGGGGGGGGGTAAGGGGGGGTTGCGGTGGGGAGAAGTGCCTCACTGCCAGTTTAACAGACGTTTTGATACTCGGTCACGTGCCCCGGCCAGAAGAGGCGATAGCGGATATTTTTTTTTTTGGAAATATGTAGGAGATTGGAGTCGTGCGGGGCTTGCTCGAAGAATAAAAGCTGAGCCAATCAGGGGCCTGCTTTCGTCACTGGCCAATGGCATTCCGGCCGTGACAGGTTCTGTCTCCACCAAGGCAGATGTCATTATTATTATTATTATTATTATTATTATTATTATTATTATTATTATTATTCTTCTGCGTCTTCTTATTCTCCTTCATCTCCTTCTTCTTCTTCTGTTATTATTGCTTGTTAGTATTATTTTATTATTGATACTAATGTTATTATAATTTTGGACTTTATTATTTGGGAGTTAGAACTATGGATTTGATTTACACAATTTTTATCCTTGGCCTTTTTTTTTTTGTTCAACATTTGTGTAAATACTTTCCTTATTGGTGCTCAGTCACAGGTCAGCGTTAGTTTCTTTAGAGGCTTTTAAAGCCGAAAGCGTCTGAAATGGGGAGCAGTGTGTGATCCTCTGTGCTTTGTTGTGAGTTTAGAGTAAATAGAACATTATGTCGGCGGTAATCTGGGGAATCTGACGCGTTTAGCCGGGGGAGATTACAGGACCGCCGGGCAGCGTCAGCGCACGAGCGCTTCGGAGCTAGGTGCGGGTCTGCGGTCTCTAATCCCAGCGTGTAAGATAATTATTCAAATTGCACGTCCATTAAGATAAGACACAAAATGGCTTTTTCCCCCTCCTTTTTGATGTTTTTGGTTTTCTGTTGTACGGTTCTGGAGAAAAGGAGGATTTTTGTTTGAATCGGGCCGCGGTGCTGCCCGATTTCTGCTCGTGGCTCTGCTCGTTACTGCCGCGGCCTCGTGCACTTCTGTCTGGCGGAAAAATAAAAAAGAAAAGTGATCTGAGTGGTCAGGATGTGTAAAAACCTGGGCGTGGTCTGAGTGTGAACGCTGTGCGGTTTGAGCTGCAGTGAACGATGGACTGAGCGTGCTGCAAATGGCGGTTAATTAAAAAACATGCGACAGGGAAGTCAAAACAAGCGGGCGGTGTGCTCTGCAGGCTTGCTGGCCTGTTCCTGGGCACTGCCCCGTGTGACTGAGGGCTGCCTTTTAGGAACCTGGCCCCCGCGAGTGCCCTGGCTCTCGGGTCATTTTGAAAAGCCCAGATCAAGCGAAACACCCCCCCCCCCCCCCCGCCCCTCTTTCAAAGGCAGATTTCTTTTTTTTCTGTGCGTCGGTGTCACCTCTGTTAGCAGGGAGTTAAACCTCTCTGCGTATAAATCTGCATTTGTCCCCTCCATCCATCTTCTGCTCTCTCCTCTGTTATCTCCACAGTGGGTACTTCACATATACAAACACCCTGTGAGAGGTTTGGAGAGGAATACGCAGAGGGGCGTTCTGGGTACTTAGCTCTATCTCTCTGAGCGGCGCACACCGCAGGTCTGAGAGGTGCAGTTAGTCTCATGCTGCCCTCGTTAGGGCGCCAACGTAATAAAGCGGCGTTTAATGGTGACTGGTCATGAGCAGAGAGAGAGGAGGGCAGTGACTGACTGACCGACTGACTGACTGACTGACTGACCGACTGACTGCCTGACTGACTGACTGACTGACTGACTGATTGACTGACTGACCGACCGACCGTCTGACTGACTGCCTGACTGACTGACTGACTGACTGACCGACCGACTGACCGGCTGACTGACTGACTGACTGACTGACTGATTGACTGACTGACCGACCGACCGACTGACCGGCTGACTGACTGACTGACTGACTGACTGATTGACTGACTGACCGACCGACCGTCTGACTGACTGCCTGACTGACTGACTGACCGACCGACCGACCGTCTGACCGACTGACCGACCGACCGACTGACTGACTGACTGACTGACCGACTGACCGACCGACCGACTGACTGACCGACTGACCGACTGACTGACTGACCAACTGACCGACCAACCGACCGTCCGTCCGTCCGTCCGTCCGTCCGTCCGTCCATCCTGAGAAGGAATCTCAGGAAATTAAATATTAGCATGGTAATGTCTTGCCTTCTCTCTCTCTCTCTCTCTCTCGTGTGTTGGCTATGAGTGTGGGGGGTGGGAACGGGGGGGGGGGGTGTTCATTTATTTAATTATTTGTATGTGTTTGGGGCATGTTATTTGCTTCTTTGTAAGCGACAGGGTTTGGTAAAGGCTGACAAAAGTCTCTCTCTCTCTCTCTCTCTCTCTCTCTCTCTCTCTCTCAGGGTTTTCTGTTTCTCATCCTGATAATCACATAATAGTAATAATAATAACATTAATAGTAATAATATTGATAATGGGGAGGAGAGGGCCTGTGTTGGCTGGGATCTGATGGCCCTGGGGGAATGGTGCTCACACACACCGGTGTGATAGAGCCTTTATCTGCTAATAAAGCTTCTGACGGAGAGCATAACAATAATATTTAGCGATGTGTGACAGGGCCGCCCTCTCAGGGGTCAGTCCACACATTGTGCTCCCGCCGTGCTCAGTGAGGGGGGGCTCGGGGGGAGGGGGTGTCAGACACATAACTCATAAAGCCTGGCCGCTTCACCTTTTACTAAGAGTCCATCTCTGGCTCTCCGGCTTATTTCTCCATCTGACTATAGAATCCCCCCCCCCCCCCCCCCCAGTGCTTCCTCCCTGAAAGACTGAAAGTGAGCTCCTCCCCCTGAGGAGAGCACCTCTACCTGCCCCACACCTGCGGGAGGAGCCCCAGAGCTCCGGGCTCAGGTGGAGCGCATCAAGGGTCGGGAGCCATTAGGGATTGCATCCAGACCTCTGCTGTCTGTCTG
>JBDGNX010000024.1:85000-232500 GCA_039654925.1 Anguilla pacifica
GTCTCAGTAGTGATGCCACATATAGGGACATTGTGATATTTACTGTATCTACTATCTCTATGTGTGTGCGTGTGTGTGTGTGCGTGTGTGTGTGTGTGTGTGTGCGTGCATATGTGTCTGTGCGTATGGCTATATTAATATCAGCGGTTATGATATAGTATGTAAATGCTCCAGGGATTCAGTGAGTGTTTGCAGCGGGGAGCCTCAAACCCAGCATTCAGACTGCGCGGTCTGTAGACGGGTTATAGAAATGAAAATTAAATGTTGAAAAATGCCTCAGCCTCTTCTTTGCTCTGCCCTGGGATTGTGCTTATCGGTTTCTTAAAAATAATTTTTAAAAGCTGTTCCAAAAAGGTTTTGAGTCAGCAGACTGCAGCAAGGCTTCGTGACAAGAACAGCTGAAATTAATTTGCTTCAATTTCAAAATTCTGAAAATGCATAATTATGTGTAATATGCAGTCGTTCATTAATAACAGCTCTAATTATAATACTTACGTGCGTACGCGCTGCTGTGATGTATTATTTTCATTGCTGTAATTAGTTTTAAAAACAACTTCATTTTATGTCCTTGGAACAAAACAAAAAAAGGATGGCGACTGGGCCCTTTTACAGCTGAGAACAGTGTGAGGAGAGTGCGGATACTGGTCTGAGAACAGTGTGAGGAGAGTGCGGATACTGGTCTGAGAACAGTGTGAGGAGAGTGCAGATACTGGTCTGAGGGCGCAGGGTGAGGTTTGGGATCTGGGGAGTCAGAGGCACTTTAGACTCTGATAATGCCGTTTTAAACAGTGTTTGTGTGAGTGTGTGTGTGTGTATGTGCGAGTGTGTGTGTGTGTGTGAGTGTGTGTGCATCCTCTGCCTGTAGCCCTGTGCCCATGCCTGTGCTATCGCTAGTGTGTTTGCGCAAGCCTCCATCCAGGATCACGAGGAGCAGAGATGGAGCCTGGATAGGCCAACCCCGCCCCTGGCCCCACCCCTGGCCCTGGCCCTGGCCCTGCCCCCACCCCACAGCCCCACCCCCCCTGCTCCAGCCCCAGACCCAGCCCAGTGCACTTAGGTGGTCTACGGCGAACTCTCAGTGGATCTCCAGAAGGCAGCGCAAAACACAACAGGAAAACAGACGGGGGGGGGGGGGGGGGGCGAACACAAGAGCCCCGCAATTCATCATATCTTGGCAGCGGCGGCCCTTCTTGGGGGGGGGGGGGGGGCTGGGACTGATGGCCAGTGAGGCCTTCTAACCCTCAGCCACTCTCTGCCCCCCCCCCCGTCCCCCCGCCTCCCCATGTGAGGTCGTTGTGATAATACAGCCAGTCAGCGTGAGACAGGACGCCCAGGCAGCACAGGCCCATGGAGGGGGGGGGGGGGGGGGGCTTCACACCCCCAGCCCGGCCATCGCTCTCACACACTGGGGCTCTGGGGCTGGAGGAGAGCGCGAGCGCGCGTGCATGTGGGGGCGTGCACGTGTACATTTTTTTTTACGTGCGTGCACATTTTTGTGTGTGTGCGTGCACGTACACATTTCTGCGTGAGTGCGTGCACGTGCGTGCGTATCGGTGCATGCATGTGCACATTTTTGCGCCGGGTGCTTGTGTAGGTGTGCGTATGCGCGTGTGCGCATACACATTTCGGCTTGTGTAAATGGAAAAAATTTTCCTAAAAAATAAAGGCAGAGAATAGGGTGTGAAAACTTATTAGTCTTTAAAATGTCTGTTGATATAACACCTTGGTGGGGGGTGCAAATTGTATTTTAGAATAGGAAGTGTCTGTGCTTTACTGAAGTGGACTGTTTCCCTGTGTACACGTAGCCTTATGAATGTGCATACTGAGTCTGTGTTGTCTCTCCCTCCCTCCCTCTCTCTCTCTCTCCCTCCCTCCCTCTCTCTCTCTCTCTCCCTCCCTTCCTCTCTCCCTCCCTCTCTCTCATGGGGTAGGACTACCTGCAGGGTGACAGCAGCAAGGCGCTGAAGAAGCTGGGCTGGAAGCCGCGTGTGACATTCGAGGTGAGCTGCGCTCCACCCCGCCACGCCCCGCCCCGCCCCACGCCACGCCCCACCCTGCCCCTCCCCGTGCCCCGCCCCGCCCCACGCCACGCCCCACCCTGCCCCTCCCCGTGCCCTGCCCCGCCCCATGCCACGCCCCACCCTGCCCCTCCCTGTGCCCCGCCCCGTGCCCCACCCCACGCCACGCCCTGCATCGTCCCGCCCCGCCACACCACGCCACAATCCGCTCTCGGCCTCCGGACCCACTGCTCTGATTCCGGTCTGAAGCCACAAAGCGCCACCCCCCCACCCCCATGTGCCACAAGTACCACAGCTGCACAGGTCCGTCACTGCCCCCCCCCCCCCCCCCTTAACAAAAAAACACATCGTCTTACCAGGGTGTGCTGTACCTGTATCTGTGTCTATTCAACAGACACACAAGCGTGTGGGAAGAACACGCTTCCGTCCCTGCCCTTAATACACGTTAGGTTACTGGAGTTTACGCGCGTTCCACTCGGTACTGCTGCCACCGCGCTTTGGCTTCTGACTGAATAAATAAATAGTTACGTTGGTTGAAGACATACTGGTACTGCACACCCTTACGATTTATACTGGTGATGCAGGAATTTCTAAGTGGATGGCCATTTGGGGCGTTGATATTTGGAATCGATGTGTATTACCTACCTGCACGATTCCGCTATACTTTGTGCACACAGGGATGATTAGATTTTGAGATAAAAAATGCGGAAGACAAATGTACGATTGGAAATATGACGGTAACGATGTATACGTCCTCCAGAATGCACGTAAAATATTGTCAGCTATTCCGAAGCGTTAAACAGAAGACGCAAAACCGTCATCACGAGTGGAAGCCTCGTAGACCGGTATGATCCCTGTTCACCTGGCCGGGACGGGGCCCGGGGAGGGGGCGGCCAGAGATTCCTCTTCGCATTTGTCACAAACAACACACGCAGGGGGAATATAGCCCGTGCTACCCGCCTGTTTCTTACTTTTACATACCGCCTGTTGTATCTGTGCTGGTTGCCTAGCGACGAGGCAAACAGGACAACAGGGCTGTCGAATCCCCGACGGCTGGGCGGACGGCTACGGTGGAAGGAGCGGTAACAGAAAGCGCGGGGCAGGTCTTCCTCAGCTTTGAGTCCTCGCTTCTTCTGAAGTTCATGTTTTCAAAGCCACTCCGCTGCTGTCCTAGCACGGGGGGGGGGGGGGGGGGACATAACCCAGCCTTTTTTCCCAAGCGTTTTGGCCCAGACTTTCTGTCGCAATTGGTTTACTTACTGTGATTTATTTTAGCAATTCAGCCTGTTTTCTATTGCCGTTTTTAGATTAATGTAAGTGTGCACCGTCGGCTTAAAAGTAGCTTAAATGTCTTGTTTAAATGCGCAGCCAGTTCACTGTACTTGAACCACTTGATCGTTCCCGGGTTCGGTCTTTCTGTATGTTGTGGCTCCTTCTGATGTTATCAGTCAGCAGAAATGTTGGCTAATATATGAAAAAATGTTTTTTTTTTTTTTTTACAGCTCCTACTTTGGCTGCATTTTTTTTGCGCTATGGTTCCATGTGATACAGTTTGTTTTTTACACTTTATTTATGGACGATAAGTGTCAAGTCCTTCCTAATTAAGCAGCCTCGTGCCAGTGCGTCACACCACAAGTAAGCAATGCCATGGGGCGGTGGTGCTGGAGACTCCTGAATTGTGCTGCCGCTTCTGTGTTTCTGGTTTATGTTTTTGGTTATTTGCACGTGGGTGTTTATTGTAACGTTGTGAGCAAAAACGCCGAATGTACGCGTGTTTAAATTTAAAATAGCCGTTTTCACCGTTTTAATTTCGTTTCAGGAACTGGTGAAGGAGATGGTGGATGCAGACGTTCAACTCATGAGAAACAATCCTAACGCCTGAAGGCCTTACATCGGCGCGGATATGAAGGAATTTCATCAGACAAGGTTTCACTCCCACGCGCCCGGCAGCAGCAAGACTGTCACTGAACAAATCAAAGCATCATCCTCTCTTTTGTAATATTCCGCTTTATTAAAACGTGTCCTTCGGGGTTTGTGGGCTTGGGTCATTTGATGCCTTTTTATTTTTGTATCGTTTCCCCATGTTTAATAGTTTCTACGTCCTGACTGTAGGTAAAGATTAGAAACTTTAAATATTATCTGCCTTTTTTGTCATTCCAATCATGCGTAGGCCTGCTGTTTATGCCTGGAGAAGATTAAATGATCGTGCTTGTTTTTTTTTCGTAATTAAGAAATCTACTCACCCGTTTTTACTTATTCAATTTTCCAAAATCCAGTTGTTTTATATTCTACTGTAGGATGAATTAGGATGCAAACTAAAGTAATTTAAATGAAAACGGGGGGTTTTGTAAATTAAAATCTGTAGTTTTTTTTTTAAATCATAAGAGTGCGTTTACACTGCGTAGCTTCTTGTTTCCTCTAATCATGAAATGATCATGTGTTTTTTTATTTCAGTTGTAATCACACAAGTGTTTGCATCTCTTGACTGTGATATATAGATAAAGGAAAAAAATAAAACTTGTTTTCTACAAGCATGAATACTTTTTTTTTTCTACGTTCGTCGAGGGGCTTGTAGAAACGTTCCAAGTCGGTGCGGTAATGTGGAAGCGCGAGACAATAAAACCCCCTATATTTCTCCTTCGTGTCAAACCAGCAGAATCAAGACATTCAGCGACCGGTGTGCAAAGTTTTCTATAATTAGACTTTCTGCCATCGGGCGAGAGTTATGAAAGGTCGTTTTAATGGGGAACTTCAAGGCGCGTCAGTGTTGTTTCTGTGCTCCGTGCCAACGTTCCCAGGTTATCCAAAGGGCGACGAGCTGTGCAGTTTCCCCGCGGTCTGCGCAGACCGGCCAGATGATCACAACCGGCCCTTTATTCCGTCGGAAATGTGCGTCCGAACGAACTGGAGCCCGTTTGGATATATTTAATTTGAAATGCTCCAACCCCACCTCAGGTTTTAAGAAGTGGGAGTCTGTGTTCGTTAACCTACTCATTTCTATGAAATTTGCCCTTTAGTCTTCCACTTCACTATGAAACGAGTATATTGACCCTTTTAAATCATGTTTACTAAGCCGACGGCAAGGAGTTTTCTGTAGACTACCTACATAGGATCCGCATATTTCGCAAACTGGTTATAGATGTCATTATTTATTCCTACATTTACTCAGATCTTTCTCATTTTATTTTTAAACCGGCGCATTTAACCCAGCCTATGTTTATGTGCATATAAATGAATTGAGAGACAAGGTGATGTGACGGTTTGAAAGTTATATTGGAAGCGTTCACATTCCCACCAATTTAATGAAAAGCACCGGGGAGTTATTTTTTTATTTATGGAAAAGCCGTTTGACATTCAACTTAAATGGAAAATTGCGGGCTTCAGATTAGGTTTACGAAGAGGGAACGGGGTGGGTGTGCGTTTTTCTTGAAGACAACACCTCGAGCATTAAGCTCGCAGTTTGACCGTCGGACGTAGGCGAGCCCGCGTCTATGTGGAGTCTAATTGGAAACAGACGGCGCTTTGAGGCCGGCCCTGGAACCGACCGTTAGCGAAAACAGCCGTTTCCACTGTGCTGGTCTCTTACGCCGTACAGGTGCACGGTTCGTAGCCCGCTGCCACCAAGTACGCCGTTTGTCCTTCAACGTAAGCTTTCTGAAGAACTGAAAAATGTCCAAGCTGTAGCCTAACGTCAGTCGAGCGGGTTCGATTTTATATGTTTGAGGCCTCGTTCTCTACGCAGTTTGAACTCGGGCAGTGAGAAAATAAAACGGGTTTTTAATTTTCATTTGAAACAGTCGACCTGTATCAAAATAGACGTTCTAATGTATTTTAAAAATTGGGACTAGTGTTCAGTCTATGTCTCTAATGTAGGCTAATGTTACACATTTTTCTCGGCTGAGTAGGCTGAGAAGCACTATCAAGGCGATGATCCCACCTGCAATCGGTTATTTATTTATTTATTTATTTATTTATTTTTGGGGAGCCTCAAAATGGAAGGGTGGAATTTGTTAAGAATGCTATAATGACAAGGAAAGCCTTTCCCAAAACACACGAAAGTACATTTTGCTTTACCTGGTTTTCAGTATACGCGGACGGATGTGAGAGATTACAGTAACAGGTTTATAAAATACGTGAAACACCTATGTCATGTCAGTGAGTCAGACGCAGACCTGTTGCTTTCGAAGAGAAAATAACTCAAAGATTTGGCAATCCACCCGGAGGTGTTTTCTCTAAATGAGGAAATATTTTAGGAGTGAATGTCATGTAGGCTACAAATGTGTTATTTTGTAGTCTGAAATTAAGTAGAAATTTATTTTTAAAATATGTTTTTATTATTTATGAAAAAATACCACAACTTTTCATTTGATTTACTTTCTTCTAACAGTAATTACAGCTCCACAAAACCAGACCGCTATCGTCTATTGCAGTTTTAAACTTAAGAATTTGGGTTCAAGCAAATTATCTGCATGCTGTCTAAAATGTAGGCTAGATATTTCATCGCTCCAAATGGTTTGTTTCACACGCGATGTGAATTAATTCCACCATCTCGTGCGCTTTGTTGTCATTTCCGGTTTGGAGAGGGCCGAGTATGTGGGTTCGGTTTTATTTTATTTTCCAGAAAATGTTTTTAAGAACATAAATAAAGAGAGATACGCCATCTCTTTATTTATGCTGGGCTCAGTAGGCCGACTAGATATTATCGCATTTTAAGCGTAAGAGACTGGAAATACAGAACGGAAGAAACCTCCCAGTGAACATTCCACATAAATAATTCAGCAACTTACAACTTAGCATTGCCGACATTCCCACTGTTAGACGACCAGGCGGTGATACCTAAAGAGGAAATCTTAGTTGTAATGGACTCTCTTGTGTGGAAAGGGAGATTTTATTCAGTAAAACCGCCGAACGTGGCTACAGACAAGATGAAACGGTTAAATAATCCAGTGTTCGAGCCTTCCCTGGTTAATTCAGGGAGGGGGGAAGCCTTCGCGAGGCTCTCTCTTTGGTCACTGGTGACATAGGAATGTCCCGTGTCGTTTACAGGTCGATCGTGGATTTTGAAGGCTTTCTCAGAACTTGAGAGCCTTGTTTTGAGGAAGCGTGCGTCTATCTGTAGGCCTGCAAAACACAGTTCTTCCAGAATAATGTCCTTGACGTTTGTGTTTCGGCGTGACCGTTTGCGTGGTGGATTTAAGTCTTGGGGAGTGGTGTATACTAGTCCAGAACTTTATACCTATAGCTTACCTACCGCAACGGTTCGCTGAACATGGAGTATTAGGAAATATTTAAAATGACTGGAACTGTGATCTTCCCATTAAATATCATCGATGGAGAAACCCCTATTTTAACATGCCTAGCAGGATTTCATGCGTGTGCTAATTTTTTAAAAAAGTGTACTCTACGAAACATCAGGCTCAACGGTTGCAGGGGATCCGCGAGCAATCCTCTCCACGCTAAATTAGAAAACGTCCTTTAGTTGCTATAGGGTATAGAAAACGTCCTTTAGTTGCTATAGGGTATGCGGAGAGTGCCATGACACTGGCTTTGAACGTGGCCCAATCTTCAGACCATTTCTGGACTTGTCGGCACAGGACTCCTTGTGAAATACCTACTCTCCTGGTCCTTCTCCGCCGCTTGTTGGCATAGGGGTTGAGCTCTGAAAATGCTCTGTTCAACACCCAAACGTTTAAATGAATAGACAAATTAATAAGAACAACGACATCCAATGCACGTATTAGCCACGGAGTTCACGAGTGTTTAGATTGTTTTTTTTTATATTGTTTTTATAAGGGCAATCGTAGACGCCTGTATGTATTCAGGCGCAGACTCAGTCCAATGTAAGTGTGTAGAACTTGACTGACTTACTGCAGCGCGCGTGGAAATGTCCGTTTAAATTCTCCTCGTGCTTGGATGGGCAAGCAAAAGCCGCGAATAGCAAAGGCCACCGACGCGACCCGCGTGCGCGCTCAGAATTTGACTAGCCCATGCAGACACCTTTCTAATCTACTCAAGTACTGTTGATTGACAAATTGGCTTGATAAATGCCGACCTTTTAACTTTCCTCCTCTATTAAATGTCCCAAATCTCAAGTATCCTGTGTTTATTTTATTGCCTCCGAATTAATTTAGAGTAAAATTAATGGGATCATTCTGTCGTTGAAAGACATCAATCAACGGTCTTTAGCTACTTAACAATAATAATAATAATAATAATAATAATAATAATAATAATAATAATAATAATACCATATACAGCAGATTTTACCATAATGTTCTAAAGTTCTGCTTGAAAAGGGAAAACATTACTACAATGTTAAAAATCCAGCTATTGACCCACCAACCGCTCAAAAACACATAAGAAATTTTTAAAATACATGTATTTACTAGTAACTTATTTAACGGCTTGATTTAGGCACAATAAAAAATTACGATAACAATACAGATGTATAATGTAATTCATATGAAATTGACATTTAATTAAATTATATCTTTAGCTGTAAATAAGAACAGGTCTACGTCGTGCATCACTGTTGTGTTTGTGATACTTATGTATTTGTACATTGCATTTTTTATCCTGAGGCGCGTTTCGGCGTTATTTATGTATTTATTTATTTGTGTATTTGTTTATTTGTTTGTTTTGTTTAACTCAGGAAACTTCTTATGTTCTTCGCAGTTTAGGTTTGCAAAAAACAATGCGGCACGTGCAAAAACTCCAGGTGACTCCTTGGTGTTTGTGTATTTGTGCACTGGACCTCCAAAGGTGTTCATGAAAAATTGCTCCGTTCACTGCCCACCCAGTTTGAACCAAGAACGCTGTTTGTTCAAGGGGAATTTGTCGAGGAACCTAACTCCACAATCTATAGGCCAGACTGCTGCTTAACGTCAAGCTAGACAAGTTGCGGTAGGGTAAGGGTTAAACCCTTACATAAAATGTAATTCATACAGTTTGAATCCACCGGTAGATTCACCAGATTCTTGGAATTATATTTCCAACAAATGTCTGTACACATGTGTAAAACACTAAAGTCTTGAAACTGGATCTGGGCTTTGGCGACCGTATTTATTTTCTAGGAATACATCTTAACCCACGATGATAGGATGTAACTATATCACGTTTAAAATCCTACACACACACACACACACACACACACATGCACTCGGGGACGGGTGCAGAGGAATTGAGAGTTTTTTTGAGATGTGTTTTTATTTTTTATTACAGGCTGTTCACCGATATCGACACACGGAACAAACACAACTGAGGCATCAGTTGCCAACCGAAGCAGTTAGTGGGATACTGAATAATGTATTATTATTATTATTATTATTGAAGCCTCAAGCGTTCACACAAGTTTAAAATAAAGGTTATGCGTCTGGATTTTATATTGGAAATCCGAATTGTTTTGTCCCTAACGATTGACGTGAAAACCATTTAACCTGCCGGATTCCGTTTCCGCTTAATATAAGACACGTTCCACAGTAGGCGAAAGCTAAAAGCGTTGACGCTTAATTTAAAAACGTGTTGAGTAATATGCGATCTCTTGCCACTTCATATGTAATGAAGGCCTGCTTTCATAGATTTCTGAGTACTCGCGATTTCTCTTCAGTAGTCCTAAGCGTAGAATTATTTAATTACGTCAGCGTATCGTATTATATGCAAGTAAGCAAGCTCGCATCTTACATTCTATAGAAAATGTAGAAATGACGTTGTTTTCACCGAAGGGATATTAAGTAATATTTACACAAGCTAAAGTAACAAACAAATAGGGGTCTTAAACATTGGCTACAGCTTGCCAGGCGCCTGCTGTTTATTAATTGTTTTGAATTGAACTTTGTGTTGCTGTTTTTTGGAATATAATGGTGTATTATCTGTGTGTGTGTGTGTGTGTCTGTGTATATGTGTGGAAGAGGATGGAGGTGGGTGGGATTGGGTCTTATGGCGTTAAAAGTGTGCGTTTCTGCAGAGAAACGCCGCTTCGCTTTGCCTTTCCTCGCGGTATTGTTGATGGTGTTGTAGAGCCGAACATCCTCCCTGTTGACCTCCGTCTCTGTCTCAGCCTTTTCCGCCTCATGAAGAATGATTCGGCGCTCTGATTGAATTTTATTCCTTCCTGACCTGGCCCGCTCTTGTAAGCGCCATCAATCTCTGGCTAACGCGACGTTTGTTTATTACTTTGGAAAGAATCTAATGAGTTTTATCAGCCTGATTGCGGCCATTTGTGAGCGCAGGAACCGTACAACGTCGCGCGCCATTAGTGAATAGAATTCTGTTCAAATGAGCGTGTGCGTAATTCTTTGTGCGGTAATGATGATGTCATAATCACTGGGGAAAAAAATCCAGGTTCTATTGTCTTTTTATATTTGCTGCAATGACAATATTATGCTCACCATACAATTTTATACAGTGGTCTAACAAAAGGAAGTGAAGTTGATATAATCCATTAACGGTGCCCATCCTCTGCTTAAAAAAAAAAAAAAAAACTTTATAAAAGAAAAAGGCCATGCCAATATATGCCTAAACACTGCCTAAAGTAATATAATAAGGTGAGTGCGCATTATGTATGGGATTACAATGGAGGAGCAGTTTGTTGGGACGCGTAAAGTGGCCTACTCTGCACGCTAAGACTTCGCCTTTAATGGAACTAATATTTGCGTAATTACGAGTACTTCATTAAATGCATTTAATTTACGGCAGTGCGAATGAAGATTGACTTTACCAAAAACTTCCAAATCCAAACAATCTTTTGTCTGTCAAAAACTGATCCTCGACTCACACACACCTGCGTTTCCTTCAGGCCTGTGTTGTAATCCTCGCCCAATATAGGGTGCTTAATCAACAGTGCGACAGCCTGTATATAATAATCTCATCTAGCAATTACTTTCCTTGTTTTATTAATTTGCTAGTAGGAATTACATGTAAATTCAAGCACCGCGAAACATCATACAAAAGGAAGCTGTTGGCGAAACGATATTCCCACCGAGGGCAAGCTTGAAAACACTGGGGAAAAAATACAGATGAACTAACAGATCATTTACTGCGATGATCAACTTATCATTCTTTAGAACCACACGTGAAAATATGCACTACATTTTCTTCATGAAGTGAAATATAAAAATATTTATCCCAAAAAATGCGAGCGTCCTCGTATAGTCCCACAGCTACACAGTTTATATAGGCAAATTACCAGAACAACCTTTAAAAAGCACAGTGACCAATTGACCTGACAAAACTAGATTCATGTACAGTATCCAAGCATGAGTATAATATGAGATAATATGAGTATAAATCTAATAGCATAGCAATATCTTCGTGAAATCTCCATGCGTACAGAAAAAGTGGCCTACATAAAAATACCTTACTATATTAGTCATGTATATGCTCGTGGCTAACAACATAAATTATCAACAATAACGGCAATAATAATAATAATAATAATAATAATAATAATAATAATAATAATAATAATAATAATAATAATTATAATAATAAGCCTCTGTTGTTGTAGGTGCTGTATTGATAGTATAATTGGTGGAGGTGCATTGCAGCAGTCGCAGTATTATTATTGATATTATTAATTCGTCAATTTCAAGACATGGTGCTTCAAAAAATAAGCATGCTAATGCCATTTCAAAAACGGAGTAACTGTAGAACTGTGAAAAAAAATCTATCGCTGTCCATTAAACCTATAGTTTGTCATCAATTAGCGTTCATTTTCTAATAATAATAATGATGATAAACAAACTCTATAAAACATTATCAATTCTGTCGTTTATGTGCAGCACGGGTTGAAAACAGACGGCAGCAGCTCGCGGCACTGTATTATAAGTTCCCATAGTTTGATTGTTGACTTAATTCGTTTTACAAGGTTTACTTTTTGTCTGTTTTTTTCTTTTGGACCACCACGGACCTTTTGTAACACGGATTACATATAATCCACTCTGCATGTGCATGTGTGTGCATGTGCGCGCGTGTGTGTGTGCGGCGTGTGTTGTCTGCGCGCGCTCCTATGACTGCTTGTGCAAGGATCTCTGTCTTGTTTTGAGTCTCCTTTTAAGTCGCTCGGCAAAACCTCTGGCTATAGGAATATCTTCGGCATGCGTGGTATGATATTAACTGAGCAATGGAGCGTGCCTGTAAACACACGTGGTCATTCAAAAACAACACACAGATGTCCTACACGCAGGCGTAGGAACCACTGGAAACACACAAGGCCTTGGGTCAAAATTATGCCAGCAAGAAATAACGCCGAGTAGATATTTGCCTCAGGCATTGGGATTATTGAATAGAACACATGTGCGATGCTATTAGTTATATGATTTCCCTGCTCACGGTCTGGTAGTTAAATGTTGTGGTTTATAGATTGACGGTATATCTCTGGTACCAACTCCAACTTCTCCTGTACTTAGGCTAAATCTCCGTTAACCCGTACACACACAGGCCTGTCTACCAGCTACAACTACATAAGCTTTTATCCCACTATCACAAAAATAGGGCCATTGACTAACTAAGTATGTTTTACCTTTGTTTATATTTTTGAGTGATGGGTTTAACTTCTGCACGGTACAAAGTGAAATAGCATTATCTTAAAAACAGGAATATAACCTGCGTGCTATTAGCCGAAGCGACTTTCCGTATAATCTAGGGCATAATTGTAACCTACATTCGAAACTAGGCCCATATTTCAACTGTGCGCTGTTAACATTTCAATAAAACAAACGTGACACTGTTTTCCAAGCCTTCCGGGGTAATATATCATATCTCACCACAAAATTATACTTTAAAATGCACTTCAAGACATGTAACATTCCTCCTGGTAGGAACGATCGGGTTACTACACACTCAATATTGCAGAAAATCGAATTAAAGCCCTAGCGTGTCTGCGACGGTCGCTCGTACCGAACGGAAACCCAGTCAAGCGAAAACATAGCAAATAAGCGAAGGAAACACTTAAAATTCAAACAGTAGTCGCCATAACTTCGCAATATTAAACGGCTGCGCATAATGATGGACAAGCAAGGAAAAATACCCAGTTTAACAATGAGGTGAGGGAGGGGGAAGAATCGGGACAAAGCGCGCTAAGTGAGAAATGGAGTAAATACGTTTTAACCGAAGGCCAAGCCTGCAGGGCACGCTAGTCGGCCACCCTATTTCCCCCCAAAAAACTGACGGACATCACAAGGCGTTAACTTTCACCGTTTATATGACCGTCGATGGATAGATTCGACGGTGCAGTATACAATTATTTACTGTGGAGACACTATACATAGCCTATATAACAATATTCCTCGAGGTTTTCGGAGAATGTTTGAATTCAATGTACAAGGATGATATTATCAACGAATTTTCTCTTTAAAAACATACGACGCCAACTCTACTTGAATATTTTTTTCAGTTCGTCTCCTATGTAAAAAACAAAATGGGCCAAATAACCTCCGCCAACCACCCAGTGATAAATTGAATTTAATCAATTTTTGCTTTGTTTCCTATTTTCCATAGCCTACTGAAAATACTAATAAATCAGACGTATTGATTAACTCAAATAGAATGTCAATTTATTAAACAAACAATGCAAATCCTTCAGAATACTTTAAAACAACAAAGAAAAAAATTGAGAGAATACGACGATATACAAGTTCCCTTTTTTATAATGGAACATTTCTGAACAATTAAGGCAGTTCAATTTAGAAACACTTTTTCGGTGTTTGGTCCACAACATCCAACTACACTTTAAAAAATAAATTACTATATGCCATTTACACTTAATAACAAGTCCATGGATGAAAACGTGTTTGCTTAACATTACCTTTAAAACAGCTTTCAAAAGCGAGAAGAAACTTACGTGTCATTTGGAGTAACACTGTCCTTTACAAATCAAGACAATTCTTTCTGTCAGTTTCATTCTAGTCCATTTAGGGAGTATCAATGTGTAAAGGGTCCTTTCTGGGGTTTATGAAAAAATTTAATAGAAAAAAAAAATTCAAATATTTTTTTTTGGTCAGAACTTGCTGCAGTCATACACGAATGCCCCGGATGTGCGGTAGATGGACTGACTCGAAGGGAAGGACATTTGACAGCTGCTATTCCCGTTCACCGGAGAATTATTCAAACCGATTCTCTGGGACTCAAACATCTCGCGGACCGAGTGGAAGTTCTGCTGCTGGGCAGGGTACGAGGCACTGAGGTGGCTGAGGTCCCCAGCCTGGTTTAAGTACCACGAAGCGAGTCGCCCTTGGTGGTGGTGCCCGTCCTGCCCGGAGCTCAGATTGCCGTGGGGCAGCGACGAAGTGGTGGTTGTGATGGAGTAGTCGGGCAGCGTTTCGTCCACGGTGGTGGAGGGCGCCAGGTGGACGGACCGATCCCCGGCGTACAAACTCATCGCTTGCATGTTGCAGTGGTAGGTCGCGTTCGAGGTCGTGGATATCGCGTTTTGGTTACACGGCGAGCTGTACACAGAGGTCTGGTTCGGCGAATAGCTAAGCGACAGGGACGGGCTTATACCTGTTCTGGAAGAGGCGACGAGGGTGGAACTGAGCTCCGTGGCGCCCTGCGGGGAACCCCGCAGCGAGGTCATAATGTTGTCCACGCTAAAACCTTGGGCAGGGGCCTGGCCGTGGGGGCCGTGATGCTCGGAGGTCTCCAGGTTGATGGATCTGTTGGACGGGATGCTGTGGGGGCTGCCCGTGGACATGCTGCTGCTACTGTCCGGGCTTTCGATTTTAGGCACAGTGCTGAGGGTGGGCGAAACGGCCTGAGGAGGCGTCGAGGTCCCGTTCTCGGTCTTTATGTCTTGGATTCTGACGGGCTGGGAACCCTGCACTGCCTGTTCCTGGTCCCGACCCTGCTGCCGCGTCGACGGCTCCTTCGACGGCTTCTCTCGCTCTTCCTTATCCTTTTGGACATCTTTCTTTTTGAACCTTCTCCTCCGCCGCAAGAAGCTGCCGTTCTCGAACATGTTGTACGAATCTGGATCCAGGGTCCAGTAACTTCCCTTGCCGGGCTTTTTGTCGTCGCGCGGAACTTTAACGAAACACTCGTTGAGGGACAGGTTGTGCCTGATGCTGTTCTGCCAGCCCTGCTTGTTGTCTCGATAAAAAGGGAAGCGTTCCATGATAAACTGATAAATCCCGTTGAGGGTCACCTTCTTGTCCTGCGAGTTCTGGATGGCCATTGTGATGAGTGCGATGTAACTGTACGGCGGTTTGACCATATCCTTCGGTTGAGGTTGCGGAGTGTAAGGTCCATACGCGCGAGCCATGCTAGCCGGGTACTGGTCGTGGGCCGCGTGGGAGTACATACTCATCGGAGCCGGCATCCCGGTATATCCCCCACCGGTGGCTCTGTAGTAACTCTGATCCCCGCCAATGTAAGGCACAACGCCCAGCGAGTTCGGACTTGAGACGGAGTAGCGCGCCTGCATATCTTCTCTCCCGCAGTTCCGCAACTGCTTCAGAAACAAAACTAACTTCCCCAAGTCAGCTGTGTGTGTAGCTCCAGTTTTTTCCCCGCGCTAAAAAAAGAAAAACACTCGATTCAGTTCAGTATTCAAAATCAAGTTTCCACCGTTTTTGTGAGCTTAGAAAAAGAAAGCAAAGCGTACTCTCTGATAGTCTGTGAGATTTCAGCAGTTCCCGCCTCTGACCGCTGAAGCGAACATTGGAAAACTTCTGAACTTTGAGCATCCGTCACAGGAGAGGGACTTTTTTACGCAGTTTTTTTTCCCCCTTTTACTTCTTGAGAAGCTCCTCCCCCCGACGTCTCTGGCGTCCAATTGGAAGTCGAACCACGCGTCTGGAAAAGCTGCAGCAAGGCTTTCTCCTCCCGGCCACACACACTCTTTAGAAAAACGAGAAGAGGTGTTGGTATCTCCCTGCCCACTTCAGCGACTAAAGTGAATACGTGTTGCTCACAAATAGGCTACAGATCGTTTCAAGCGGGGGACACCAATTTAATTGCAGCGTTTATGTATTTATTGTAAGGAAACATTGTTAGCGTATTATGCAGGTTCCACCGTATTCAAGCACGAACGAAATAACTGCGGAAAACAAATGCATTTAAAAAGCTAGTCCGTATTCATAATTTTCAGTGCATGCGACCGTAAGGCTGTTCGCCAAATTTCTAACAGATAAATATAAAAGCAATCATGCGTTATTTTGGGCTCGTTATTTAATTTGCTTAACATCACCAAACAAGTTTGTTTTTTTTATATTGTGGAATTCACTGAAGTGACACCGTTGAAAACTATAGAGTTTATAGAGAGTCCGAGAAGTTGGTGGGAATTTTATTTGTTTATTTGTTTTGTTTAATCTGAGAATCACCATAAATATGAAAGAGATAATTGATTATTTGGTCATATCAGTTCATTTACCAAAAAAAAGAAGAATAAGACGCGGTGCTCTTATTTTTTAAACCAGAGTGAATTCGACGCTTCAAATTTGACATAGGCTTGTAATCCGAATATCTATGCTTGCTTCTCCTCGGCGTATAGGATCTGAAAGATGAGTTTATTGGCATTATCGACAGTTTAAGCGCTTCAGTTATCATCGCGAAGGGCTCAGATAAAACAGAAGGTCCCCAGCTCCGGGCAGTAAGAGGGGGCGGAACGCAGAGACTAATTACTCCTAAATTAAGATCATTTGGCAGAAAAGGAGAACAAGGTGTGAAAGTTTGCTAATGTGCGAAGCAGAAATTCGTTCGGGGACCAAACGGACCGTTGCCTGTGACAGTGTTGGTCAAAAGGTGTTAACAATGTCATGAAAATGCCTTCAGGATCTTGTCAAGAAAGAGGATTGTGCGCCTTCCCGGGAGACGTGTACAATAATTATTAAAACGGCCTTTTAATTATTGAACATATATAGTTTATCACCAGTTTTTATGTTACAACATTTTACCAAACAGTAAAATTAAATAAATGTTATGGTAAAAATTTCAGTAAAATATTAAGCTTATTTTTTACGAAATTTTCGCATTGATTCCTCAAAACTTTATGAGTGCTGATATGTAAAATCTTTTGTTTTATTTTTGCAAATAGAACATTTCTATTTTATTTTTCGGCCACATTAAACTTGCGTTTTCCGCCCCAAAATGAACAATAGTGTCAATAAACAGTGGTCATTTAACTTGACTAACGTTGAAACTGCTATCTTAAGGAAGCAATTCTACACAAGATTAATTGTCCCTTAAAGATTTCACTACACTTTTATTTGTACATACATTTTAATGTTGAATAATGTTGAATTTGTGTTACAATGTTAGTTATTCTGCAGCTGTGTGTTAGTTTAAACAGAGTTTTCTTATTTTATTTTATGCGAATCAGCAGGAACAATTTATGCAAATGAACAATGGGGCCTTTTCTTAAAAATAGGCAAACCGAGGGGTGCGACCCTCATGAGAACCGTTGAGTCGCTCCTAACTGTGGGAACTTCAGGGGAGAAACCTGGCGGTGTGACATTTCACATGGAAAACAGTCCACCGCTTAATGAAAACAATTAAAAGCCATTTAAAAGCGGGGAGGTGGACGCAAACATGTTTTCGCGAACAACCGTCGCGGACCTGAAGCGCGCGGGAGGTCAAGCGGTTCCCCTGTTGACCCGCTCCAGAGAGTCCCGATTAAGCGGCCGTGGACCTGAATCGTCTTTGCGGGGCTCTTGCTTTCGGGGACCCGGGCATGAACTCCATACCGCCCCAGGGTGTTTACACAATTCAGAGCTCCACTCTTAACCCCTGTGCCTCTTTCTCAGTTAATCTTACTGTCCCCTTTAATTCAGCACGTTACCATGACCACTACCCGTTGCTGATAATAATAATAATAATAATAATAATAATAATAATAATAATAATCGTTTCATCTTTCTTTATTGGTAGGCTATGTATTGTTTATATTTTTCGTATTAGAAACCATCACAATTCAATTATGTTCCCGGTCAACACGAATTACCAACAGTTCACTTTGAAATATTGCAGTGCTGAAAGACGTGCGGCAAAAAAGCAAAGCAAAAAAAAAAAAAAAAAAAACACGACGATAAGAACAACAGGGTGGTCTCGCATCATAAACAATGGTATAATTGCTTCTGCGGTGGGCGATAAGCTTTCGTAAGAGAATTTGACTTATAAGGCTGGAAGAAAACGCGCTGAGAAAAACAAAAATTACCGGGCCAGTATTAACATTTTAGGGAAAAGACCACCATACCATTCCATTAATTCACTTTACGTCTCTCTTCTTTCATGGAGGGAAAAATTTGTTGCATTCCAGAGCTGGATAAAATCATTCCAAAGCCAATGATGGCCGTTATGTAAATATATCAATGACGTTAAAGGTTAGTTAATTTGATATTGTTCTTTTTTTAAAAAAAAAAAGTGTAGTCTCTCGTTTCACAATGACTGTGCCCAAATTTTTACTGTTAGCCTTGCCTTGGTAACAATGGCCTCGGATAAACTTTAATAAGTTTAACGTTAATAAAACTGATTTGACCGTTAACATTTTTCATGTTTGCGTTTGTTACAAAAGCCAGAGCTCTTAAAACCTTAAAGGAAATACTTTTTTTGTAATCTAAAAATACACGTGACCCTTCGCGGGCTGTTGTTTTTATATATGTCCCCGAGAATGTTATAAGACTTTATTACGTTACAAAATAACAATGGACTAATTAATAAACTGGGCATTGCGGTTTTAAACAGGATGATAGTTAGGGCAAGTCCGATTTATTTAAACGATATAGAGGGAATTATTTTCTAGCGGAGTTTGCATAATTCTTTGGAAGACATGGCTCAATTCTATAAATGTACTGTACAATATTATTTACCGATGGGTTAATACAACACGGCGTTTTAATGAAATTTTAGTTCAAAGTAAAAGTACAAAAATAAGCTGTGCATCATGGATTTCAGAACACACACACACACACACACACTCGCGAAATACCAAAGGAATTTCTCCACGTCGGTTCGAGGTAATTGAGGCAATACATCAACTATAAGACCAAAGAAGTCAAGGCGTTCCTGGGACTTAAATCATAAAACATTTCAACTAAACAATTTATTGAGCATGTAGCGATGAGGAATTTAGACTAACAAAAAGTAACTTCTCTACAGAGGGTAAACAAATGTAAAATGGTATAATACAATGTAAAAAGTGAATACAGCGTAGCATACAACGTATTTTCCACTATGTAGTTAGGTGATGCTCGAGCAACCTCCTTGCTTGTATTTTGTAGCAGATCGTAGTGTGGTTATGATCCACCTGCTGGGGGAATCTCTTGGCGTGGATATAGCACCCTCTGCTGGCAGGTTCTAGACCTGACAGAACTTGATTGCGCTTCAGTGCAAAAATGATTTATGTGTTACGTGACACCGCTACTGTTTTACGAGGTTCACGAATTGAAGATAAGACTAACGACCACATAGATAAAACAAAAAAAATAGACTTTCTTTGGATTGCGTTTCTGAGGACGATATGAATGGGTCCAATCTACATAGCTTGTTGTGTTGCCCTAATCACAAGACGTAATGGGTGTAAATTCTTCGTGCCAAATTACTGTCATAAGCGGCAAATAAGTATTCATCTTTGGAGACTGAGACACACCAGCGAGTGTGCACGGCTGCCACATCAGAAGAGTTGTAAGGACGATCAGATCCGATAACCTACAGGACTGCAGTACTCCAGGCTTGTGTTTGCTATGATCTAAACACTTCGCAGTTTTTGTTTAAAGTCAGTTTGTGAACCACGGCGAAGAAAGAAAACTTCGACTTGGGTGGGATAGAAATTGTTTGCTTTTATATGCTTTGAAATTTCGCTGTTTTTATTTTCAATTGTCAGGCTCAGTTGCAATGATTCCTATTAAAACCCTGCGATTAAACCTAGAATGATAGATACAGCCTCGTAATCCTCACCGTATTATTATTATTATTATTATTATTATTATTATTATTATTATTATTATTATTATTATTATTATTATCTTGTTGTTTCTTTGGTGATTGTAATGAACGACCGTACGCTACATTTTGGGGTAAAATTGGGCAGTTTAACGGCAGCTTCCAGCAGTTCAAAAAGTTTTTCAGTAAATTACTTTTGTGAAAACTTTCAAATTTATATCACATTTATATATCAAAGTACAGGGTGACATTTTATTTTTTAATTTCCCCTTTCACCGATTATTTCAACAATCATTCTGAAGAAATAAAAAATCCCACGCTTGTATTTATTATAGATAGTATACAATTCCCGAGTTCGATCCAACCTCTCTTCCTCTTCATCCTGTATTCCCCCCGCCCACCCCCCGCATTTTAATTTTGCCCTGTCGATGTATCACAAGCGCTTACCCTGCGTTTTTATTTCAAGAGACTGGGAAGATCATTCCGTCGTCAGCTCATTGCAAACTTATCCTATTAGTAGATGCACCGTAAAATGTTTTTGGTTTTTCTCACATAGGAACTATGAATTAAAATATTATCGTAAGAAATAGTCTTCACAAAGAGCGAGTTTATCAATTAGCCTACTGAAATCAACAGAGCGCCACAAAATTCTTACGGCAAAGCTTACATTTGACAATCCTGGAAAAAGTATCTATAACATCGTCCGACAGACTAATTCATAGGTAAACGCGACAATAAACTCTTAATATTTTATATATGGATGTATAATCTGATTAGGGTTCACATTTTCCTCCATTGCTTGCGTTGTCTTTCCAAAAATGAAAACCATTTTGTTTCACAGTGGTCTAAATTTTTTTAATCGTTTGTATGTTGTAAAAATGTTTATTACTACAAGCACAATCATGTTCATGTTATTAGCACAGTAATCAATCCCATGATATGGAAGTTTGGATTTAAAAAGAACGGTTACCAAAATTTTAATTACGTCACTTTAGCACACCCACGCGTCCAAACAGTGTATTGCAGTTTCCGTCAAACATTTTCCACATTGCCTTATTTTGAAAGTACTGAGTACTTATCAAGAGTACTTTACGAGGCCCTGTTAGCAGGATACATATCACAGGCGATGTAATAAGACTGGAATGGACACAGAAGGAAGTATAAACACATAAAGTAACAGCAAAGCATTAAGCTGAACAATGGCAACAGATGTACAGTAAGATCACATCTAAGGGTGAAACTTTTCCTACTCATCATAAAACCTGGTACAGAAATATATGTAGGTGTAGTTTCCTACATTTACTCATACTGTAAAAGTGGAATTTATTTCAGCTCATTACTGTACAGTGCACTACCCAAACAAGCATTGTGCCAGTGCAGTGTTGCATTAGTGCCAGTTGTTAGAGTTTGTTAGAAACCTTAAAGTGGAGAGTTAGTATTAGCTGGATTGAAAAACTTAATCATTTGCTACAAACTTATGGGGGGGGGGGGCATTTGCTGAGTCCTCAGCATAAAACATTGACGAAGAAGGAAAATGCTGTATAGACCACTGTGATCAGAGAGAAAGCGTCACCAAGAGTGTGCACACTTGGAAAACATGTTGGTCAGAATCTTTGCATAACGATTTAGGTCAAACTGACCCATTCAAAAAGTTTTATTGAAAGAGAAATGTTACTTTTGAGTGGCTATCCATCCGTCCATCCATCCATTATCTATACCTGCTTATCCTGGGGAGGGGCCATCCATTATCTATACCCGCTTATCCTGAGCAGGGTCACGGAGGGTGCTGGAGCCTATTCCAGCGTGCTTTTGAGTGACTAATCCAGTGTAAATTTGGTTTTTGTTTAGTGTTTCCATTTGTTGTTAACCATCTGTATTTGCTTTGGGTCTTTTGCCTACATGTTATATGTGTATATATATATATATATATATATATATATATATATATATATATATATATATATATATATATATATATATACAATAAGATAAAGATGAAGAAAATTGAGAATGTCAGTTAAGAACAACAAAGGCCATTAGTCACACATATTGCTTATATTGTTTACAATTTAGATAAAGATAATATAAATTCAGTATTTTTGCGTGAATTTTATTTATTGACACTTTAGATTTACCCCACTTTAGAACAAATGTCCTACACAGCAAAATGTTCAGTGTTAAATAAACTGTTAAAGATTTTGTATGAGTCTACCACATTGCCAGAGCTCTGTTAGAGTTGAATTACCACCGGACTTTTAAAATTTTTTTTTTTTTTACCGCGTACACCGTTCAGTGTTTCCCTTTTCCGTTTCCCTTCGAGACCCGGTTGCAGCTACACAAGGATGCCAAAAACAGCGTGTCAGCAATCTGGAGGACTTAAGCTGCACACTCTAAACACTGAGCCATTGTGGGCTTCATACATAACAGGCTGCCAATGGGGACTGTGTCATATAACAAGAAATTTGACGACCAAAACGCTTTTTAAAAATGTTGAACAAGGAATCTTAGTTTTTCAGAAGGTCGGCATTGCACTGATTTTTGAAGAAAAAAAATTGTACGTGTTGTTTGGAGTAAAATCTCCCCAAAATTAAGACCTAATCAATACAAATACCAAATACCTGCACTCATGGCTATCACTAATAGAGATATCAATAAATGTGTGCAAGGATATTTTAATCATACCACATCAGATTGTTGACGAAGAACCAAGCTGATGGCTGAGGCTCATGCAGGTTTATGCACAACTTCCATGAATAAATTTAGTTATTCGTGCTCTTTTTCCTGGTATTGTGGACCAGCTTTTTGGACTGCGCTGCTGGAAAATGACACTCGTGTTTCACAGTTCTGGCACTGCATGTGATCTCTATCTGGCAATCTCAAATCCTACACAAAAACACTACACTTTAGCACTAAAGTAGCGACTTAAATAGTTTAAGTAAACTATTGGAGTGACAGCATTGTATGGACAGGATTTTTCTTGGCTGGGATAGAAGTATTAAATAAAAAAGGTCAGATCAAGGGTTCTTGCACTTACGCACTACCTTTAAATGAACTGCAGACAGATAATTGAAAACGACAATATGATCTGATCGTGAAACATAAAATAAAAGAAAAAAATTGCACAAACTTTCCGTGAGGTTCATCAGTGATGAGTGATGTCTATGGTTTGGGATTGGTGGATAAAATGACCACAGTAGCTGTTAAAGTTGGACAGTCGTACACTAAACAAGAGTAGAGTGATGGATAGGCTATGGATTTCACAAGAGGCTACATTAACACCGTGAACACATTTATCTAATAGATATTCTTCGTTCGGTTTTCAAACCTCAGTGCAATTCAAACTGGTGACCTTGGGATTGTAAGGATACGTTTCTTGTTCTCCGCCGTTAGACTGTGCTCCGACAGTTTTGGAGTGCATGAGGGTTGATGGCAAAGTATTTTTGGCAAAACCCAAAGGGAACATGGGTGTGTTTTTTCCCCATCAGTACCCGTTGTGACTGGACAAAGACGTTAATGATGACGCTCTGTGGAGGGCGTTTGGCGCGTGGTGATCAGGCTAGTCAATGCTTGTAGTAGCCTAGACATTTTCACTCGATGCACAAAAGGTGGAAAACGGTTCCCATAAACTTGTACAGGACGCTTGCTAACAAGCGATCACGTTTTAAAAGTAGGCCAAAAAACCGCAACCGCAAATCTAAAAATTTCAAGCCAATTCAGGGAAAAAAACCCAAGGTCATATTTTATACGCGGGCTTGGCAGCACTGAAGACTGAGCAATTAAATGAACTGCCTTTACACCACTGTGTGTGTTCGACCAGAGCCAGACGACGAGTATCGGGCCTCCAGACCTCAGGTTGCTTGCCAAAAATGTGAGTTTTATACAAGCAGCGTCGTTGCGGAAAACAATGGACTACACATGTAGGCAGCAAACGGATTGGAAGTGATACCCGGTGCACCTTTGGTGCTTGATCTGCCAGGAACAGCAATGGATTGCCAACTGCTATTCCCACAAGACCCAACAAATTCATCTTCCTGTGCTGTGGTAAGTTTTTTTTTTCGGGTGGGGGTGGGTGTGGGGGCCTCTGGCAGGAATTAGGTCCTACATTACAGTAAATTTACCAATCCAGCTATTAGTTAATCTGAAGTTTGCGCAACCAACGCCTGTTAATGTACATCGCCCACTTGTTTCTGTTTTTTTCCCCCTTGCCGCTTACAATGGAAAGGTTCTTTTATTTCCGATAAGGCGACCCGGGTCAAGTTGGATGCGCGCGACATTTGGTTTTGTTCATTTGTTTAATAGTATAATTGTTGCATAAAAAACACATTTAATGGATAAATCAATTTATTTGGCTTCTTACCCCCCGGATGTAGGACGTGGTGCATGGAATGCCCTCCCTGATCCCTGAAATCTATTCTTTGATAAACTGCATTGCCATCTAGTGGTGGTTATAGGTATTGCAACCTGTGTATTGCGTTCGCTCAGTCAATTGAGTCTGCAGTTTTTAACTGTAGGCCCCTGTTATTCAAATCACGGTCCTCAAAGGCCGAGGCCTTCTGACTTTTCAGGCTCCCTTTACCTGGTAGGCAGGTGTGAAGAGAGTCTGGTCCATCGGTAGCACCAATTGTTCAGTTAAGTCCATGGGTGGAAAGAAAACCAGGGCCAGACTTGGATTTGAGGGCCAGATGTGGTTGCTACTGCAGTGTTTTCCAATAGGGCTGCTGTGCTATTTTAATGTACGACCAGCTAACAGCAGGCTGGCACAAATGGCTGACATATTGGGTTCTTCTTGCATAGCATACTGTGAGTGTACGCCACTTCATTACCCATCAGAACCCAAAGATGTTTCTTTGAAAAATTTGGAGAAGTTTGTGTGTGCGCACCCGTGCCCCTCTCTTTCTCGCTCTCACTCTCATTGCTCATAATGTTTGTAACGGTGATATGTAAAGTAATGATGATGATATATAAGTAGGTTTCGTTTTTTTTGTTTCGTTTTTTGAAGTGTGTCTGTGCATGCGTGTGTGTGTGCGTGTGCGGGCGTGCGTGCGTGTAGCATGTGTGTGTAGTGTGTGTGTGTGTGTGTAGCGTGTGTGTGTGCGTGTGCGTGAGCATACATGCGTGCGTGCGTGTAGCGTGTGTGTGTGTGTGCATGTGTGTGTAGCGTGTGTGTGTGTAGCGTGTGTGTGTGCGTGTGCATACGTGCGTGCGTGCGTGTAGCGTGTGTGTGTGTGCATGTGTGTGTAGCGTGTGTGTGTGTGTAGCGTGTGTGTGTGCTTGTGCATACATGCGTGCGTGCGTGTAGCGTGTAGCATGTGTGTGTAGCGTGCGTGTGTGTGTGTAGCGTGTGTGTGTGCTTGTACATACATGCGTGCGTGCGTGTAGCGTGTGTGTGTGTGTGTGCATGTGTGTGTAGCGTGTGTGTGCGTGTAGCGTGTGTGTGTGTAGCGTGTGTGTGTGCGTGTGCATACGTGCGTGCGTGTAGCGTGTAGCGTGTGGTGGGGAGGAACCGTGAGGGCCTGTCCACAGCCAGCCAGCATGCAGCTGGGACTCTGGCATGTGCTCCCTCAGCAGAAGGCCTGAATCCAGCACTGAGCTGCAGTGGCCCTGGGCCAGAGGCTCTGCTCCTCCCCCCCCCCCCCACTCAGATCAGGACCGGCCTGCCAGCTGTGCATGCTCCCCCCCTCCCCCCGCTCTGCTCCGCCTCGCCCAACATCTGCTCCCGCTCGTCGCTGCCAGGTCCTCGTTCGGGGGGGGGGGGGGGGGGGCGGGGGGGGGGGGGGGCTAGAGAGCGTTTTCGGGTTTCGGGGTTGTGCTCATCCTGCTTGTCGGGGCTGCCATGCCGACCATGTGTTCCTCATAATGCGAAGCATACAGTGTAGCACGTCAAAGCTAATATCAACAATGCTGTTTCACTTCAGCTGAAATCAAGATATTACCGCAAATGGAAACGATAAAGTGGGAGCCTGTTAAGTCGGGCAATCAGCTAACCGACACTGAGCCTTCCTTTGTCACATGACCTTTGACCTCAGTAATTGAACTCATGTTGTTGTCTGCGCCTGACCTCTCAGTGAGGCAACAACACTTTTTTTTTTAAAGATACCTTTTTGCGGTGGTGCATCAGGAAGTCGTCGTCAGAGTTCTGTCCTCGCCTGTCCTCTTGGCCACTGGAGGTATTCGGATTCACAGAAGTATGGCCAGGGCCCTGTTTCACAATGCAGGGTTATTACTGAGTCAGCTGGATAACTGCACTGAGTGAAACTCGAAAGTCTTGAGCATGGAATCTGGAGCATGGAATGAAGTAAATCGAGCTGTTCTGGGTTTCACTCGGTGCAGTTATCCCGCTAAATCTGTTGTCCCGCTCAGTGAAACCAGGACCCCAGGGATGATTTTTTAATCTTCCTCCTTCCTCTTCCTCGTGCCCTGTGGTGTGATGATGTGTTTGACCGCTCTGTGCTCGAACCTGCAGCCGCAGCAGAGTGGCCCTGAGTCTGCAGGCCCCGCGCTGGGCGATTTGGGGTTCCGGCCTCCTGAGGAGTCCTCTTGATTGGCCGCAGCCCCCGTCAGGCTCATTGGCTGGTTATGATCGGCTGGACATGATTGGCTGGATGTGATTGGCTGGATATGATAGGCAGGATTTAGCTGCCCGTGAATAAGCGTCTTATTTTCTATATTTATTTCTTGTGTTTAAAATTTTTATGATTTGTTGAATGCTGTATCACAGGGGTCCGAGGTGATGGAACAGGTTGGGATGTTTTATTTCTTACAGTTGTTCTTGTTCTTGCTCGTTTCTGCAGCTTCCCCCTCCTACCTCCTCCAGTATCTGTACGGGTACACAGTTTCAAATTGAAGGTCAGCGTTGATTTTGGTTATTTAAGCCCCAAGGATAGGGGAACAGGAGAGTGATTTTCAAGGACTGCCTGTGGATTGTTTAAAAAAAAAAAAAAAAAAATTAGGACCATACACCGCTTGTAATAAAAATGTAAAAGAGGCTAATTACTGCCGGCTTGTACACGTTGACGTCTTTTCCCCGTCAACGGCCATTTGCGTCCGGCGAGTGGAAAGCGAGCTTGAAGTCGCTCGCTGGCGCTCGCCGCGTCGAAGGCGGGCCTGGCGTCCCGAGGCCTCCGTGGGCGGAACCCCGAATTCACATGTGGTTCACGTGTCAGAAAGCCGGGCCGCCCTCCAGCTCCGCGAGCCGCCAGCGTCAGGCCGCAGCCTCCGAGCCATCCAGCTGCGTGCATCTGGGGAGTATTTTTAGAGCGCAGCTGGAGATGGGGGGGTGGGGTGGGGGGGGGCGGCGTTCTGCGCAGTCAGGCTCGTACCGCGTGTGAGGCTGTACACGGAGCGCCGCTCTGCTGGCTGGAGCGCGTCGGCGAGACGGACGGGGTGAACACGCCGCCGCGCGGTCGCCGCTGGACCCCCTCCGGTTCGGAGAAGGGCGCCTCCTCGTTCGGGGGTGAGCGCCGCGGGGGATTCTGCCCCGCCCCCGTTCCGCCCCTTCTTTTGTGTACATCCTGCGGCGGCCATTTTAATTCGATTTGTCCGCCCCTTTTTTTGCAAACCGCTCTTTGTTGTGGACACACCCCACATGCCCCCCATCCCCCCCCCCCAGTTTGGAGGACCTGTTCCTCCATGTTCTCGGTGAGGTCAGGAGAGGGTAGACTAGCAGGCCCGAAGCGGTAAACACTGGTCTAGCTGGCTCCTCCTCCACTCGGCCAAGGCCGCAGTTGTTCTGGGAATAGCAAAACCGGCCAGATTTCTGCAGGATTTGGCCGGACTGGCCGGACCGGCGATGTGGGTTCTTTGGCTTGGCACCTCACCTCACCTTACCGCATAAATAAATCAAGTTAACGAGTGAGTAAATAAACAAATCAATCAATTAATTAATTAAATGAGCCGAAGAAAATTGCGCAAAAAGGCAGGATTCCCCGGATTTGCCGGACGCTGGTGTTCAGCGCAGTAGAAAACGGTTTCGCCCGGGCGATGGAATGCCTTGTGGTGGAGTTTTTGTGGGGGCGGCCGCAGTTTTTCCAAGCGCCCCGATGCTGGCGTGTAGAACGCAGAATGTTGGGGGGTAATCGAATGACATGGTGGTGGCGGTGGAAGTGAAATGGGTGTATTAACCCCCCCCCCCCACCCATCATCACAACTGCCCCCGGAAAACTAGGAAAAAAACAAATCCAAATCCGAATCGTGACACGGATTTTCGGATCTTCAAACGGGCCGGGCGAGGAGGTCTGTGAGTCTGTGAGGGCTGGCCAGCCTGATGACATTTGGATCGGCGCATGTTTTTTCCATTTGCTGTTCGGCTGTTGAGATTGAGAATCGAGTGCCTGGAATAAAAATATAAATAAATAAATTTCAAAAAACACCTGTATTCACAAAGCATTTCAGGACAGGAGTGCTGATCTTGGATCAGCTTTTCCCCCCTTTCCCCATATCCTAACCTTTCCCCGTTATCAGCCGAAAAGCAAAGCTGACCCTGGATCAGCCCTACGCTCAGATGCTTTGTGAATACAGCCATAGGCGTAGATTGGATAGCATAAATTAGTGAGGATGGCATAAATTAGTGAGGATGGCATAAATTATAAAGAGGGAGAGGGAGGGAGGGAGAGAGAAGGAGGGAGGGAGGGATGAAGGGAGGGAGGGAGAGAGGGAGGGAGGAAGGAAGGAAGGGAGGGAGGGAGAGAGAAGGAGGGAGGGTGGGAGAGGGAGGAGGGAGGGAGAAAGAGACGGATATTAGTAATGCATGTCCGTTGCAGACATGAATGGCAAATTCTATTGTACGGTGGTGTTTATTA
This sequence comes from Anguilla pacifica, assembly GCA_039654925.1. NCBI lineage: Eukaryota > Metazoa > Chordata > Actinopteri > Anguilliformes > Anguillidae > Anguilla > Anguilla pacifica. The sequence continues at coordinate 113,688 of JBDGNX010000024.1, forward strand.
AACTTCCCTGTCTGCTGTCACAATATTTATAATTTATGGAGGCCTTGTGATCCAGCGCTGTGTCAGGAGGTGCAGAGCACGCCCGGGTCTCGCCCCCGGAGCGGGGGGAGGCGCAGGCCGGGGATTCTGGGTGGCCGTGTTTACCCCAGAACTGACACCGCGTTCGCGATGGCGCTTGTGACGGCCGTTACCGTGAGCAACGATAAGGTTCCGTGCCTACCGAGTCTGTGCGGTGGGAGGCATTCGCTGTGCGTTTCGTTCGTCGCGGAGTGAGTGAAAAACAGTGTGTTCAGGCTGGCGTTCTTGTGACTGTGTTCTGTGAACGTTCTGGGACTCCTCTGTGCCTCTGGACAGGTTGGTTTGATACTGGGAAGCCTCCTTACCTGTCAGTGGAAGGTTATGAACACTTACCTGTCTGAGGAAGGTTATGATGACTTACCTGCCCGTGGAAGGTTATGATCACTTACCTGTCTGTGGAAGAGTATGATCACTTACCTGGCTAAGGAAGGCTATGATCACTTACCTGTCAGAGGAAGGTTATGATCACTTACCTGTCAGAGGAAGGTTATGATTGCTTACCCGCCTGTGGAAGGCTATGATCACTTACCTGGCTAAGGAAGGCTATGATCACTTACCTGCCCGTGGAAATTCAGAATACTCAGTATTTCAAGGCAACTTTCTCCACAAATTATTTTCATATTTGAGCTTCATTAAAACTTTTTAACTTGCATTACTTAAATTCCCTTCTTTCTTGAGCACATTGCCTTGAAATATTGAGTATTCTCAATACTCAATATTTCAAGGCAATGTGCTCAAGAAAGAATTTTTTTTATAGTATAAAGCTTATTTCAACCACAATAAATTTTGGAAAGATTAATCAGCATGACTTGCAGAAATGACTTTCCCTCCTAGTGTCAATCTTACACTGTAAAAATGTTTATCAAAAATGTTCCTGTTATTTTTTTTTCAATAATACACTATTCTTTTTTATTTCTATATTAAAATATTATTTTTCAAATGGACTTATGGAGGGAATCTTGTAGGCACATGATATGTAGACACACAGATGTGGGGGGAGGGGGGGTAAGGGGGGGGGGGAAGGAAATGACACTCAAATTTAATCAAGTTAAACACCGATAGATTGGAACATGACCGCGAATCTTCAAACAGCAGGAAGGCGCTTTACTCTGTAATGGGAAAAATCGCCGAACTGCGCAGATCTGAGGCCGTGGCTAAAGACTGCGGCCACCCATTGAGACGGCTGCAGCCTGGGCAGCGTTTACGGCGGGAGTTTAGACCGCTGAACTGCAGAGCCGTCATCGACTCGCAGTGGCTGTCGCGGTTGTCCGGGAGACGGGAGACGGCTGTTCTGCGTTCGGGAGAATTCCGCGGTCCTGACCTGACCAAGCGGTTCCCGCCCCTTCTGGGCGCGGTCGCCATTGGCTGCGCGTGTTTACAGATTTCGGGGAGCGCACGTCAAAACAGGAAGAGGTGAAATGCTCTTTCAAGGTGCGTGATGATGATGATGATGAGCAGTGTGTGTTGTGGATTAAGTGCGGCTTCGGACAGAGGGCTCAAGGGGCGGTAGGTTGAATGTATCTCCACGTTGTCCGAGGCGCTGGAATGTGTGCGTGTGTGTGCCGCTTCGACTTTGTAACAAACCGATAACTTTGTGTGCTTAAACATCCTAAAATACACAAAATGCCCGAAAATGTAAAATAAAATGATACAAACACAATAAATAAAATGCACTGCAGGTATGGCTTTCTAAACATACCAAGCCTGGGATTCATTTGCAAAAGGTGTATTTTCATAAAAATAAAAAACAGAAGACCAAATTAGGTTATTTTAGCACTTTGAACTAACCTAAACATTTTCGATTGAGAACACCTGAAAATATAGGAGTGCCAAATTGACGATCTATATGATCAAGCATTTATACCATTGTTATCAATTTAATTATTGATTATTAATGGGAATTAGTTAACGTGGCATTGACCTGAATGTAATGCTGGTTAAATCTAAAAAAAGAAAAAGAAAAAGAAAAATAAATAACCAACATGTTTGAAATAAATGTAGATTTTTAGCTTGAACTTTTTGTGCTCTTACTCGCTTCCGTTCTTGCGATCCTAGTTATTGCAACCACTAGATGGCGCAATTTGACATCACATTGACAACAGTGTCCACAATGAAAGGGACGTTTGAAATTATTATTCAACATAGGACTGTAAACACGGTTTGTCGAAGGGCTATTTGGTCTTTGATGTTTTAGATTCCTTCACTGTTTATTTGTGCGTATCAGTGAAAAACATCAAAGTATTACATTGGAAAACAAGATTATGAAAATATAATTTGTTCTCAGTTAGCAAATCGTGTGAGGTGGGTGAAACCAGTTGCGATGGTGCTTGGCCACATGTATCTCATTTGTGTCATGTCATTTGATCACAACTTTAACGATTCGTTGTTATATTCTACATTTTTTCCATTTGTCAAGTAACACATCTTCCAGGTCATTAGATTTCGAAAGCTACGTTGCTATGCGTTGCTCTGTAGAACATACAGCAAATTACTAACAGTCGAGCTACAAAGAAGGTGCTATTTCGCTGTTTTTTTTTTGTTTGTTTGTTTTTTTTTTGTCCTGTATTCTGAATTCAGGAGTACAGTGAGGTAATTTTGACAGTATCCAAAGAAGTTCTTTTTTTTCCCTGCATTACACTACTGCTTCTAGTCAAGCACAGCCACCCACTTTGCCCGGTCAGCCAGGTACTGTATTACTGTCATTTCTACAGCAGTCCTGTCCCTACTGCTCGCATTACTGACTGTGATATACACCAGTTTCTTTTTCTTATTTTGAGAAGCAAGAGTGAGCTGACTGCAGACAAAACAACTCCTATTTATCTAGGGAAGACGAGATGCATGCTGGGAAATAAATAGGTCAGGGTGCACAACACATGAAACCCACCCTGCAGATGACGACCAACTCAACTATCCTTGAATGATAACCCAACAAACAGTACTATCCAGGAATGATAACCCGACAAACACAGAATTATCCCAGAAGGATAACCCAGCAAACACAGAACTATGCCAGAACGATAACCCAACAAACACAGGACTATCCCAGAACGGTAACCCAACAAACAATGAACTATCCCAGAACAATAACCCAACAAACACAGAATCATCCCAAAACGATAAACAAACAAATGCAGAAAAAAAGGTTACTCCTCTGACACAAGCTTGTTGCATGCAGCAAAGCACCATCAGGGTATGACAGTATTTAAAAACATGTGGTACACTTCTAAGCTGTAGTAATTTTACTGTAGTTCTCCTGCTTCAAGCTAGAAGGCAACACACAGTCCTACACTCTAAAAACACACGGTGCTTGACCTTAACAAACTAATATGCTGTATCACTTTCCCTTGATCTCTTGTGGTGTATCTGTGCATTGTTTCTAGAAACTTTTTTTTTTTTTTAAATGCCCTCTTTAAACACTGACTTAAAAAAAACATACACCCTATTATGTGAGTAAGTGCTACGTGAAATAATGGCTATCTAAAATAAGTATGGTTTTGGCTGGATTTAATTACGAGGTTAATTTAAGTTGTTCATTTAATGTTCTTTATTGGCCCTGTTTGCCGGGGATTTAGGGATAGCCTGCTCTGTGCGTATCTGCGTGATATTGTATTTGTCTCTGCTTCTACATCGGCGGGTGGATTTAATTCCACGTATATTTTCTAAATTGAACTGGAATTTTAAGGCATCTTGGGCCGCCATGTGTTTTTTACTTCAGATGGGCTACTTAAATACGTGCCCTGCTTCGTTTTGATATTGCTCAACATTTGCCCTTTGTCAGGATAAAATAAGCTAAACATCTGTAAGCAAAAAGAAAAAAGAAAAATTCCCGAAATTGGTAATTGGAAACGAAGTCTAAACAGCTTTGCGGTCGGATTTCATTGTCCCCAAGTGGGAATGTAGAGGCTGTTTGTTGGAGGGCAGGCCTCGCGCTACCACCACATCATGTTTTAGTCGATTCTAAAAATATAAACGGCAAGTTGTATCTCCATAAACGCTCTTCGTCCGAAATTATTTTCGTTCTTTGTAGCCTAGCTGTTCAGCTTTGGCGGTCGTAATTGTCCGATACAGCTGAACAGTTATTTGGTGCATTACTTTAGAAATACGCCGCTAGGTGGCGCCTCAAGTCGCTAAATGAATGAAGGACCTGCACTGCTGTCAGACATCACGAGGTTATATATTACATCTTGGAATACGAAGAACATATGGCCGTGAAAGTCTCATTCAGTCTAATCTAAACAAACCACTGCGGTAAAATATCATCTGGCAGAAAAATGACTGTCGTACTTTAATAACTAAATGCTCTCACGAAAGAATATTGCATTTATGCTATTAGTGCGTGCAGCTCAAAAAGGGATTTCTTAAATGGAACTGCGGTTTCCGCCTCGCGATGCGGTTCCACCACTATAGTGATTCCCTATTCTGTGTTCGCACAAAGTTGACTGTGTCAGAGAATGGCATATCGTGAGGATCAAGCGTTTCTCTTCGTTTAACAGTAATATATCTGTCCCCTCTGAGTGTAGCTCATTCGAAAACACACGTGCACGCACACACGTTTCACACTTTTCACACTTTTGAATCTCGTCATGGGGAATGTAATGCTCGATTTAAATAATTGTGCTTTTCGCCAAATCTCACTGAAAAACTATTTGAGTGCGTCACAACGGAGAGAACCGGCAATACATATATATATACATATATATTTAAATGAATGTGCCGTTACTTAAGGATATGCTTTAAGACATTCCACTCGAAGATTGTGCATTCTGCGTGAGTTTCAATGAAGCCTCTTTCTCACATCGTGTACAGTAATCATCAACGAGTAGCCTGTATTATTTCGATTGTAAACCCTCAAAAGCGAATAGTTAAAATGACAATATCTGCCCGGTATTATTCCATATTAATTTTTTCCCCTATGTATCCAGCTAACCGGCACCAGTAAACTGAATTGTCTCAACGTTCGTGTCTGGTGGTTAGTATTTCCATAATGCAGTTTATGCGAAAGCTGGGGGCCTCACGTTTATAATGTACATTTGAAAATTGAACTTGTTTCTAAGGATGCTTTTTTAATGCCAATGCCATATTTCAAATTTATCAGAATTTGTATTTATCTGAGACGCTGAACAGCTTTACAGAGCTCAAATATATCTGTGTTTACTATTGACGTTTGACATTTGACACTGTTTTGATGTCTGCCATAGTTCAGAGAAATGTAGCCTGGATGTGTATACATTTTTATTCGTCTTAAAGTATTTTTAACATACACATTTGGTTATAATAATAATAATAATAATAATAATAATAATAATAATAATAATAATAATAATAAGTACTTGTCTCAGTTAGCCTAACGTTTTCCGTTTGGGTGGTAGGAAAAAATGAGTAATATTGGAAAAGACATAAGCAAGAGGACACAAATATGTAAAATATAACAGTTTTATTGTAATACTTTACAACAACAAAAAACAACTGAAGCAATTCTTGGAGGATATACAGTAAGTGCAAAATTGTATTTTTTATCATAAAAAAGCTTTGTGTACGTGTATATTTACCTTTATACATTTGAATATAGATTACATTTTCAAAGATTCATATGCCTATTTGACGGCTGAACGTTACACACTGTTCCCCCACTTCTTTTAAAGAAGTATACGTTATGCGTTGTTGGGACCGTAAATGCTTAAAATGCGAAGTGGTTGGCAGGCAGAGAAACATTTTTGACGTGTTTCCTCTTAATGTGTCTTGCTTATGCTCATATGTGTTGCTTATAACTGCTATATTACTGGTAATCTTTTTTATTTTTTGTTCATCGCATCGCTGCCTTGATTTGCTTTTCGTCTATAGACCTTTTTTTATTGAAACGGTCTCTTTGTTTTGATATTTTACTTTGTTTGTTTGTTTGTTTTACTCGTCACCGTTGGCCTACTAAATACGCACTTCGGCGCGATGTCCTTCACATCACGCAGGGCTTGATGTCTTGACAGACGCTCTGGTGATGATGATGATGGTGGTGGTGATAGTAAGAGCCGCTCGCCGAGGGATGGAACGAGGAAATTCCGTTAAAGTTCAAAACGAAATCTTTTCTGTCGCACACTGGAGAGGAGTGGCTTTGGTATCGAGGTATCCCCACTGTAAGCAAAAGGATAACAAAATAAAATGAGTGCACTGCATTTGTTTTTCGTTTATTTCTTTACCCTTTGTTTACTAAATTAGCATAGAACTTGGTATCATGGCAATGTGGACTGTGTGAGATGTATTTGTTTTGATTTAATCTGAATTGCATTCGTTTTGCGTATGTTCTAACCTCTCTGGAAATTTCTAAAACCGCACTGAAAATGGCCTAGATTATTAACCAACAATCTGTCACATTTCCCCGATGCGGGTTGCGTACAAGTGGCTGGATTTGGCGTGAGAAAATAATTTGGCACGCCAGCAAACCAGGCGTCTCCTCGTTTCACTTCATACTAGGCCCATATCAAAGCACTTATCTGGCTTTTATCGACTAAGAAGAGAACGTTTTCTTAAGCCTGTGGGCATTCATACACAGGGTAATGTTGAGTGTGAAATCAACTCTCATATAGTGAACTTAACTCGGGTAGGGTTGGCTACATTTGATCCCATTTGGCCTCATGCAAGCACGATTATAGTTTAATCAGTGCAAAAATATATATATATATAGTGTAAGGCATTTGAAACTATGTTTCATAATTTACCGTGTAAGGAATTTGAAACTGTGATATAGGCTCGTGGCGAAGGCATATTCTCAGTTAAGTAAGGCCTACTGCTCAAAAATGGTAAGCTAAAATCCAACGATCTTCTTGTGTTACCAGTACTTTTGTGTTGCTTTCAACACATTTTGTGTCAAAGTTACTATTTTTCTGTTACAAATACACAATTTATATGTCACAAAGGGAGTCTTTTTAACACAGTTTTTAAAGTGTTAAACTTTTTAAAGACTGTGCTGAAAGTAACACAAAATGTGTTGTCCTTAGTTAGACATGGACGTGTGTTAAAAACTAACACATTGTCTATTGTTAGCAACACATACGTTTTGAGAATGTACATTACTTTTAACACGTGATATAGGCGCACGTCAGACGCAATGGGGAATGTAGGCCAGTGCTTACGGGACGTTGCAAGTTTTCTGAATAGTGTTATCAGAGACCGAAATTATGTATGGAAGTTCTATAACCATTCGTGTTTTTTGTACTGGATTTACGTTTTCGGTATTCACAGACATTTGGTTATCTTCAGTTTTATTACTGAAAATGTGTTACAATTTCGTTTGTTATTTTATTATTATTTTTTTTTTACAGTTTGTGTTCATCTTGTGTGTGCTTTAAAATGCTCAGGTGTGGACAGTTATAAGGTCGCACTACGCAGGCCAAACCGGCACCAGATGTGACGCTTCCGTGGTCAGATGTGCTGTTTTCGTGGTTAAATGTTAGTCTTTAGCTCCGAATAGTACGGGAATGGCTCTGTTTTCAGAAACAACATTCTGATTGATTGACAGTTCTTATTGGGCATTAGGGGAAAAAAAGAACGAATGGATAAGGGCTCCTGTTATAGAAAGTCACAAATCGCATAAAATTTAACAAGGCCTAACTCTTCCCCGTGGACCAGCACAGCATGAACAGCTCTCTGGTGTGGTCTCGCGAAAGCCGTCCGTGTTTAGTTAACCTCCTCGACCCGAGATTAAGAATTAACATTAGCAGCACCAAAAGAGCTTTATTTTTTAGTAGAGCCCTTATAAAATGGGCACATTTTTTAGTCTACGTCTCATAAATACAAATCAATGACGAGGTGTCCTGGGGGCCTAGTTATTGGAAGAAGAAGAAAAAAAGATCACTCACACAAATTAAAGCTCACAAAATAAGGCAAAATATTATTATTGGCAAAATAACGGAAACACTTTGAAAACGTATTTTTTGTGTTACGCGCTTTTCAGTTTGGGGTTCCATCATCCAATTAACATTAGCCGTTATTTGTCCACCCTTTGTGAAAATTTCTCATTTTAACTGCAAATCCAATGAGTTTTCATATTTCGAAACTGAATCCCTGAGAGGAACATTTCAGATCAATTAAAATCTTCCTCCAACTGTTTTCATTGAAATATACAAATAGATTTTTGGGAATAACCAACTTTTTTTTGCTTGATTGTGAGAAATTTATATTTAGTATTTCCAGGCATTTACATGGGTTTGGTCTGTGTGTTCTTAAGATTCAGCCAGTGTAAGCAGACGTGTAATACACAGACTTGTTTACTTGAAAATACAGTACGGTTTTGCGTGAGACTGTACTGTAACCCTGAAACAATTTGCAGATGTAGCCACGAGGGTAATACAGATCACGAGTATTGTCAGGAGTTGAATATGTGGCGCTTTATACATTTCTAACATGCTCATTAGTCTTATTCTTAAGATGTTTTTCAAACGTAACGTTGTGTAGAGATGTAGTTTCCCGACGGTTAACTCAATAACGTAAAATAAACGTACAAACTTTTGTTAAATTAAGCGTATTCAAAACACCGACCAGCCCCGGGGATATAAGCGGCTCGTGCAGAAATCTTTTTCGGTGGACCTGCCCCCCTGACAACTCTTATATGTCCACCGGGCGAGTAAACTACACATTTGCAACAAAAAAAAGGCACTTTACCTGAAATGTCAGCCGAGTCTCTGGCGTTCTGGTGGAGATAGCTCTGCTCCAGGGAGTAGGACGACATACTAGAATGTAAACCGGAGGACGCGGGACTGTTGGAAGCCAGCGACTGTTGCTTGATGTACGGCGAACCACTGGAGGATGCCCAGTGCGCCGAGGTGCTTGCGTAGGGCGAGTGGCACTCTAGGGCGCTAGCCATTGCGGGCGAAGAGGGCACGGGGCTGCTGCTGCTGTCCGGGCCGTAATCCCCGTTAGACGTTACCGGGCAACTGGCCATGTAAGTGGATCCCGGGCTCGGAGACATGTGTGGGACGTGGTGGCCACCGCCGAGTCCGTCGTAGCCTCCCGTCATGGAATTCGTCATCATGTCCAGGTTGTAGCCGTTGGTGTGGCACGCCAGCGACGCCGAGGGCGCCTGGAAGTCGAAGCTTTGAGGTAAAATGGAGGTGCCGAACCCGATGCCGTTCATCATCCTGTACATGGGTTTCAGCGCTTGACATTTTCTCCGGAATCCCCGAGGTCTGCGGCGAAACGACCCTTCCTCGAACATGAACTCGCTGGCCGGGTCAATTGTCCAGTAGTGGCCTTTGCCCGGTCTCCCCAGGCCCTTAGGCAACTTGATGAAACACTCATTCAGGGACAGATTGTGCCGGACAGAGTTTTTCCAGCCCTGGTAAGAACCCCTGAAGAAGGGGAATCTGGCTTGGAGGAACTGATAGATCTCGCTCAGGGTCAGCCTCTTGGTCGGCGAGCTCTGGATAGCCATCACGATGAGGGCGATGTAGGAGTAGGGCGGTTTTTCCGGGCGCCTCAGACCGGAGTTCGCCTTCTTCCCTTTGGCAGCGGCTGCCGTGGCCGCGCTCTCCGCCACCGACTGAGCGCTCATCAAGGCGGAGTGCAGAACTCCCGAGGCCGGACTGGATCTCAAAGGCGGCGGCGGGTCCAGCTGCTGCTGAGGCGGTTCGGTCGTCATGTCTTGTCTGCTGGCACACAATCACGGTTGAGCCGAATACGCCGAGGAAAAATAAGGGAGGTGCAAAATAAGAGACTCTGCTTTAGTAACGGACTTTTGAGTGTGGAAAAAAATTGAAAATGAAGAGTGTCTTGTTAAACTCCACTTGACGCTGGACGTTGTAGGCTACTTCACCCAAACGCGGTCGAAAGGAGGGAGAGAATAACTCTCCCGTTCGGATGGAAATGCCCGTGTCCTGAAAATGGCGAGAATGTTGCTGTTAAAAAAAGAAAAAAGAAGAAGTCTCCGCCAGAGCGCAGGTCGGTTTCCAATCGTGTTAACCCGTTATTGTGGTGCCGTGACTTTTTCCCCCCGTGTAGTCGATACGAGATTTACTCCAAGACGGCGGTTCTGTGTCGCGCGGAATGCTGCTCTGCCCTCGACCTGGTGGCCATCGCTCGCCTTAAGCCTTAAAGAGGGGGAAACGCGGCGCTCCTCGACTTTTTGCGTATGGCCGCTCAGCCAAACAAAACGCGACCACCTATCAATTCGTAAATCTTTCTTCCCTCAAGACCCCCCCTCCCTCCCTCTTACCACCCCCCGCCTCTAAATCCCTCCAAGAAATCAGCAGCGACCAGGGACCCACCTCCCCTCCCTGAGCTGGCTCCTGTCCAGTCATCGTCCTAGCGGGAGGCGCTTCCACAGCACCAGAGAGCCCCTCTCTCGCTCTGACATTTCTAATACACGCAATTACACCATTTATCAAACCTCCTCCAGACATTCCGATCAACATCACCACGCGCCAAACGTACAAGGTAAAGTTCTCGAATCTCTCTGCTCGCATGCCTCTGGTAGATAGATCGGTGTCTGCTTCTTCTCTGGACAACTTACGGAAGGGAGCAAAAAAAAAAAAAAATTAGGCTACGTCAAGGAAGTTTTCGCTTCACATCATAAAAAAAAAATTATCGTGTATGTTGTCAAGGCAGTGTAGTGTACTACAAGACCAAAGCCGAAACATAAGCGGCTGATTTTTTACGAGAGTAACATAAGCGTCTAATTTTTACAAGAAATGTGACCGCGTTACTACATAAACGGACAGCATTGATAATGCGGATGGATCAGTCAACACTTTGCAGAGGAAATTTGAAATGAAACGCGCAGAGCGTGTGAGTCCATACGTAACCAACTCTCACAGAAAACAAACAGTACCGAGCGCTGAGATTGTGAAAAGGTGGTCTTCGCTGAGTGTATACATGTGTATGTAGGGGGTTGTTCTGGGTAAATGGCTTTGACATGAGTGGAAGCAGGCTTTTTCCATCAAGCGCTGCCTGGATACCACACACAGCGCGAGTGTCAGTTTACCGCCCCGAGCCTGGGATCCTGTCCCCTGAGCTCTACATTAATTAGAGAAAGAAAACCGAAATTAAGCGAGCGGGCGTCGACAGCTTCCTCCTCGGTACTGCCATGGAATAGACATATTTGTCGAGCAACAATGCAACAACAAGAATAATAATCTGCTAGGGCCTACACGTTCATGTTCATTGTGAGCCATCTAATTTATATTAACTTTTAACTTGAGCGAAACCGAGGCCTATTAAACATCACGAACATATGACATGACGAGGATCTCTTTTGCTCTAATATTCCGAAATGAAACGTGATACTAATCGGATGCGTGTCCTATGCTAATTGCAAATATTCCGTATAAATCTGTGTAATTCCGCAAAAATGAATACAGCGACTAGGCCTCATTTCAAATCCACTTCTGCTATAATACTTATTGCTGCTGCTACTACTACACCTACTGGGAACTTCTATTACTAATACCACTTATTGCTATGGCTAACAACAGTAACCACAAAAAAGTATTATTTGTCTTATAACAATAGGAACCTACTAGTTTAAAAAAAAAACTAATAATTTGAAGTATTGGCTGCATTAATGGTGTACTCCTATGCTCTGCTCACTCAAATAATTCCGTATTCCTTAGATGTAATTGATATTTAATTATAGTTAATTTTGCATTCCATTTTTTATTTTTCCTTTGGGTACTGAATTATTTATATTTGTAAAAATCTGTGTAAGTAATTCTAAGTTACTGTGTATGTTGTTGTTGTTGTTATTATTATTATTAGGAACACAAAACCAACAGATTTTCAACTGTTTTCATACGTTTCGTACAGATCCTGAGTGTGAACTTCAACATTTAATTGCGCATAACTACCTCGTGCGATATTTTGACTGCTTTTCATAACTGCGTTAGACACGTTAGGTGGCCTAGGTGAGGATTTACAATTAAATGTTTTCTGATTGAAGACCGGAAGAAAATTGGGACCGAAAAAAACAGTGACCCAAAGTTAGTATTTTGCACAAGAATATATATTTTTTATATTGCAGCCTAATAAATGTAAAGAGTTTAACAGTTTAACAGTTACCATTGAAGTTTGAAAGCGTTGCTATTTTGTACATGAAGTTATCATTTAATTGTATTTTATAATCATTCTTTTATGTACGGAAATAGCGTACACTTGCCAAAATTGCCTCGACCATAAATTAACATATGCACAGTTGAACACACAGTTGACTCTTTGTAGAGATTCTTATGGGCTTCGTATTGCGCATTAAATTTTTAATCATTAATACATTTTTTTGCATCTTTAAAATTTATACATTATTACTTTTTTTGTTCACAGTGACTAAATTTAAAAAATCTCATTTCTAATTCATTCCTACATCGTAGTCCAACTATAACTGTTAACTATCATTGTTTATATGACATTTTTGTAGAGCTTTTTAAAATGTGCGCGCGGGTGTGAGAGAGAGAGAGTGAGAGTGAGTGAGAGAGAGAGCGAGAGCGGGAATGGGAGATGATTTGTGTGTGTGTGTGTGTGTGTGTGTGTGTGTGTGTGTGTGTTTGGATCCATGTCCCACTATTAAGACGCTCCTTTTAAGTGAAGACATAAAGACGCTCTAACAATGCATATCAACAATAACCTTTGCACTTCACAAAAAAAGGATGTGCCGATAAAATCATTTTCCATCATAACAAAAAAACAGAAAGAAACGTGAAAGAACCTAATCGCTGCAGAATTTCCTGCAACATCAAAACTGATAACCCCCGTCGTGCCCAGGATGCATCGCCCGGCTAAAAGTAAACTCTCGCCGCGGCAGAAAAATACTTTGAAGACGTGGAATGGGTCTCTTGAGTACGCTATATTCTTGGCACACAGCGAAGGATCCTCATTTTAAAGACTGTATAGTTCGCAAAGCATCTCCTGGTTACCGGGCGGCCAATTCCATTGAGGAAATACCCATCTAGTATAAATTCGTAATTCGTAATTCGTAATTGTGAGAAATAGAAGGGAATAAATTTGCTCGCGGGGGCCAGTCCCTCGGCATTCCTATTGGTCATTCCTAGTTCTGACAGAAAGTGTAAATACGACATATCGGTGTCCGCTCCCTAAGCCAGATGCACTGGGAAGGGAAACAATTCTACAGGGATTCAGCATGACGTGTAAACCTTACGGACATACTTGGAAGTATTGTGCGTAAAATAATTAGTTGCTTTACAAAGGTCCATGTGAGGTTAATAACAAACTTTCCAATGTATCAACACCGGTCAATTTTTCTACAGATTTTTAATGCCTATATAATATAATATAATATAATATAATATAATATAATATAATATAATGTAACACAGTAGCAACATAATCATTGCAATAATCATAATAATATCCAATTAATAATCATGAATGATTACTAGTAAACATAATAAAATAATCCATCATAAACGTTTAATCATTGAAAATATCGTGCGAAAGCTATACGTTTAATTTGACTGGCCATAACATATTTCAATATTGCATAAAAATGTGAAGACATTCTTATAAATGTTCCAGTTCCATATTTTGGAATTTAGCGCAAAAAACAACCACAACAAAAAAAAAACAAACAAAAAAATCGACAAGCTTATTTAAAAAAATATGAAATGGTTTAAATTGTTTAATTTTATGGCCCGATAGCCTTTATGTTTACTTGGTAACTCTAAAGGACTATATTTCTCAAGACACGAATAGGCACATAGTTTGGAAAAGAAATATTACTGTGTCAAGATGCCTTTCCTGTTTAGCATTTTTTCATTTGCCCTTAAACATTGTATGAACGAGTTTAAAGATGGTGAATGGCAAGTCTAGGAAAGATCAAATGTTATTTTGTAGAAATTAAAGAAATTTCATTTCCTGGAGTTTAAAAAATATATATTCTTACAGTGTTAGTGGGCCCTGCAGTTTTTTTGCGCTATGAAAGATATTTTAGATATATAAATTCAGACCTTTCTGGCTACCTTCCGGCAGGTTTACAGGAGACTATGGCCTACGTAGGAGTGCAACCGTTGTTAAAGGGTTTATTCACAACTGAATAACATTTAAATCAGTTTTCATATCGTGCCGGTACGGTTTTCCTGATCAATTCTGAAGAAGCACGAGTTTTCCGCTAATGAAGACCCGAGTCTGTTGATACAAGAGACTCCACGACAGTTTGCTTCAGCGCAGGTATAGCGTTGCCATTTGAAATAGTTCCAACTGAAAGTAAGATTAAACATGTCTTTTGGAGAAAATTTGTTTAACATACACACGTACAACATCTGGAGGAGTGACGCGGCTGTACAAGCTGCTTCGAGTACGAGTTACTTGAATTGTCTTTTCATTTCACCACGACTTTCGAATGTCCTCATAGCCGCCATTTTTAAACCCACCTGTTTATTGGGTCGGGATAAGCCCAATATTGAGCTTTTGAGATTTTTATATAGATGACGACTTCTAGGCGTCGTGCTTGTTACAGTTATCGTTTATAGTTTCCCACCGACTCAGAATACCAGGTTGATTGTTAGGCTGTTCAGGTTTCCTTATATTGTCCCTTCTACCAAACGAATGGATGGATGTTACGCTTGAAAAGTGGGGTAGATTACGACATTTCATATTTCTTTAAAAAAAATGGATAAAAAAACACCATATGAGAACCGTTAGCATGATGATAAAATGGAAACGATCGAATGTTTGCTCGAATTCCCATAATTTTTAACATTGCCGTTTCCCAACCGAAGCCGTTTCCACCAGCATGCGTCTAGCACAGTAATGCAGTCACTTTTTAACTTTGATCTGGGAAACATTTAGGCCAGGCACACGTTGAATAAAATTTTACTGCGGTGTCGAAGAGGTGCTATTCAGATCCGGAGGTTGAAACGGAACGGCCTTAAAGTGTGTTCGAATGAATCTTTCTGGCGTGGCACGGGTGTGAAATTGTCTTTGGGCGTTTCTCCAACAGGACTTACCTTAGTGCTGGAGCTGAGAAGCCAGCTGATAGACAGACTCGCAGGTATGCCATTCTGGACTTTCACCTGCAGGTTGCAGCATTGCACTTGAAAACTTCTTGTTTTTTTCCCCAACAGCTCTTTACCTGTCACCTGCGAGCACGTGACGGTGCCGAACTGTACATATAAAGCGTGCCGCATCAGCAGTCTCATATACAGAAACATGATGACAAATCGCATTGGAAGAACCTGTGTTCTCTCTTTAATACAACGTTCGAATAATATGCTGTTCTCATTCTGTTAGATTGTGTTAAAATATTATTTTCAAAATATTATTTTTCCTATATTCCTGGCTTGACTTTAAAGGGAATGTTAACATCACTTAATTATAAAATACTGCATTTCATCATAACACACTTCGCCTGCCTGGAAATCCGTACATTTAAATATTGCCTTTTACCTTGTGCGAGTGTTGCCGAGTGATTTTACGATTTATTTAAATTGTTACTCAATTATTCTACCCACCACTGTGGTTCTGCGCTTATCATATTCCTTTTATAACTGCAAAGAAACGAGGCGGAAAAGGTTCCACTTGTACAGCTTCTCTTTAACGTGTCTGTGTGTGTATATCGTGTGTGTGTGTATAAGCGTGTGTGTATGTCTGTGTCTGCGTGTGTGTGCACGCGCTCGCGTGCGACGCATGTGTGTGTGTGTGTGTGCGCGCGCGCTTGTGTGTCCGTGTTTGTGTGTGTAAGCCTGGGTGTGTGTGTGTGTGTGTGTGTGTGTGTGTGTGCGCCTATGTGTGTTTGTGTATATTGCTGTTCTCGCAAGAGGAAACTTCCCTGTAAGCTTAGATGTAATTTGAAAGCGTTCCATTATGGTACCCGTTTGTATTACAATAAGGATGCTTCAGGTGTCATTTCTTCTATACTACAATCACGCTGGGGAATTTTCCTTCTGTTCCCCTTTACCAAAGCATAATTTCATTACATTACATTTATTTGGCAGACGTTTTTAGCCAAAGCGACGTACAATTACATACCGAAGGTCTTTGGAACAACTTAAAAACACACGTCCGATAAGGTGCAATACTAATCATGTAACAGTTATTCACAGCAATGAACACATTAAGTCCAGTTCATCCGCTTCCGTTTACAAATTCTCAGTGTAGGCCATATGGTATGTGATCTGTGAAACACTGGCATTGTTGTTTTCTACCAAAATTGAATCTACATATCGATTTATGGACATACTGTCGGCAAATATAACATGCATTTAATTCATAATGGCGCCAAATTATGTTCATTGGTGAAAATATTGTGAAATCACGACTCGTGAGCGCTGTGGAAACCAGTCCCCTCAGTGCATGGAAAATATTCGCTTGCCGTGTCAGGCTAAAATTAGGCCTGAATTCGGTTGGTACTAAATCTAATTTCAATGTGCGGTACACCTATCGTAAGGTTTAGAATTAATTATTTTGAAATATATGTCGGGCAAGGCTGGCTAGGAGGCCTAGTAGAATGGACAATTCATCATTTACACGCCGTAACACTATCTCGGTAATTCATCGTTGCAATTCACAGCGTACACATTCGTAATACCGTTTCTCTAATTTAATTTTCCCTCAAAAATATGCAATTATACGACATTCGACATATGCATTTTGTTTGCTCTACGGGATAAATGACAGTATATAAAGTAGGCCTCGATCTACTATTCATTCCAATGTTACCCTCTGTGTCTAGACCTAATGTAGACGATTTGAAATATTGATTCGGTGGCTTTGCAGTTGTCAGAATTATAGTTTGACATGTCCGCCAATCACCAATCCGTAACATTTTAACAATAGTTTGTCGTCCATCGCGTAAACCTTTGCAATATCCTCAACGACATCGCTTCAAATGTATATACAAATTATTTCTACTGTTTTAGGGCCTCTAGACCGATGGGCCGTCGTGTTTTTCCTTGACTCTTCTAACCAGTCCACCTCATTTCAAGTTATGGGCAGAACACGAATAACAAAATGTATAAATTAACATATTTGCTTAACAATCATTTTCCGTTTGACTGTGGCACGACCTCTGATCCCAGTAACTCACTTAATTAAAATTCAAATAAATAAACAAATATCGCTATAGTCATTCTTGTCAGATTTAAATGAACTTCAGAGGGTGAGACCTGGAACATCGTGAAACTGCGCGCGTACTATTAATGTAATCCGCACTAATGCCCCTATGTGGGAGGATACCTTGTTACGCAAACGGCGTTGTATACGTAAAAGCACGTCGACGTCATGACAGAGCTTCAGGACCGTGGACAGCTCGTGACACTGCGTTGATTACAGTCTATGCAGGGGTCAGCCTTCTCAATATTTCACATATATTGTTTTCATTAATCTTTCATTAAGATTATTGATTGGATTAGAAAATATGTTTTGTGCAATTGTTGCTTTCAGGACTTCACTGATCATATTTCATTTGATATATTTTGCACCTCCCTGCATGGATTCAACCATAATTGTTTAATTGTTGTCAAAATCAACCAATCTACATGCATTCAATTGTTTTCATTATTTTTTGTTCCAGCACTTACTATTATTATTATTAGTATTATTATTATTATTATTATTATATGTTACGCAATTTGTATTTGTTTTCCTTCAAATACTTTATTGTGGTGAATATTTTTTAAATACATTTTATTATGGTTAAATTGAGAAAATCTGTAAACAAAATAATTGTTTAAATTATTATTTTTTAACTAAAGAAAAGTAAAAGCATATTCTATGTGTCTTTATTTGTAAATGTTTGTAATATGCATCTTAAAATGTAATTCTGGTTTGAGTTTTGATATAGACTGGTGGCCTCTTGGTTGCGCTATATGTCTTGAGGATTCTGTGGTATGGTGCTGTCAGTTTATAAGGAAAATGTTATCATATCCTGTTTGATTAATGTTAATGTTTCATTGTTTTATTTTCTGTATTTGAATTTATTATATTTTATTGTCAATTTTGGGAAATTGTATTGTTATTGTATGTTGTGCTAATACTATGGTTTTTTGTTAATGTTTTATCAAGGGAAAAAAAACTTGCAGGGAAAATGCTGTGTCCTTTTCATTTCTTGATCTGACGTGAGTTAACATTGCCTCCAGTGCTGCAGTGTAGATCGGTGCAGCAAAACAGGGCAAACCCATGCCATGTCCCGTTTGCTTTATGGAAATGGAACCCCATTTGCGAAGCATGCCCTTTTCATATCTGGCACAAATACCTGCCCCCCCCCCACCACCACCACCACCACCACTGCTGTTTTGCATAAGGAGGCCCATAAATCATACATCTCTACCCTCGCAGGCACTTAAACTTAAGTGGAGTCTGTGTGTGTGTGTGTGTGTGTGTGTGTGTATGTGGGGGGGGGGGTGGGGGGGGGAGTCGGAGGGGGGTTGTATGTAACATGACCTGCTTGAGGACTCATTGGTGACCAATCCTGCTGTAATGTGCAGTCTTGAACAATTCTCGGTTTTTGGCTAACTGAACTTTGTGGCTAAGAGTGTCCAGTGTTTGAATCTAGTGCCATGCGTTGCTGTACTGAGTAATATACAGTATATGCTTGTGTCTGTATTATTGTGTGCCATCATGCATTCAAAGTGGCTGAAATCCAAAGGATGCTGGTCCTGCTTGCAGCGTACAGGGATGAATGCATTTCACCCGGGTGCACTTGCACTGGTTGTCACAAATACCTTTAGGTTAAGTGGGCGATTGACGCCACAGGTTTACTGTTTATTAAAATGGTTGTTATTCCTGTATTGTCTTCGCCGGATGATGAGCAGAGGGTGGGGGAGCCGGGTCTGTTCCGAGCTTACTGCCTTTCACGCAGGAGGGAACACGGAGCCTGACACGCAGCGTTGTGTTCAGACAGCCTGTCCTTCTGCGGGAGATCATCGCCCCCTCGGGAACACGGGTGCACTGCTGCAAAAGAATGGTCTGATCTTTTCTTCTTTTTAAAAAAACAAAAAAAAAAAAAAAAAACGCTTTAAGGTATGAGATCACAAAATGTGATTGGAATGTTCTTAACCGAACATTCTAATGCTGATGGTGACAGGGGCTGCTGGTGATGGAAAACAATGGAGTTCTAGAACACTGACTTAGAATGTTGAGATGAACATTCCAAAAAAAAAAAAACCCTACCCTTCAAAGGATTCGTTTTATGTTTTAATAGTGTATATATTTTTTAAAATACCTTCACCAGACTTTATTCAACTCAGCTTTATGGTGTGAGAGTCAGAGAGTCAGTTTCTGAAGTGGTTACTAAGCGTGAATCTCTTAATTTATTTAATCCAGCAACAACTTCAAGTCACTGTGCAGAGAAGCAGGTGTACTAAACTGCTATTTGAAAGCATAGCGTGTAATGACGTGGATTTAGCATTTAACTGCCTTTAGTAGGATAGGGTCTAGGTGCCAGGTGACGCCCTCCCCCTGTCATTTGGTTGTTGAATTTGTGATGTGTATATAGAAGTGCTGCTGAAAATTAAACATTTGCGAGATATATCAGATTTTATAGGCTGTTTATGTCTTTCTTTGAAAATGAAGTATATATGTACTGTACTGGGCGACTGCAAGTAAATTGTAAAATTTTGTTGTGCCTGTCAAACAGCACAGTGCCTATATTCTCACAGTGTACATATATTCACAAATCCATGAGTGGCCTAGATTTATTTTGAAAAGGTCAATCTGTCTTTTTCATCTGAAGTTATATTGACATAATTACATCTGATGTCTTTTGATTTGTATTTGTGTTGACTGTAATATATATATTTTTTTAAACTGAAGAACAGTGTGTATAAAACGACTTCCATTCCTGCACTCTCAATCGGAACCGCATCATAATGTGTGGAACCCTTTTTTCGAGATGCATCGGACGTACAAATCGAAGGTGTTATTTGTTAGATTGATAATTGTTAGATATTGTATTGTACATTAAACGAAGTGTCGTTAAACATGGATGCG
Source organism: Anguilla pacifica (assembly GCA_039654925.1). NCBI lineage: Eukaryota > Metazoa > Chordata > Actinopteri > Anguilliformes > Anguillidae > Anguilla > Anguilla pacifica. The sequence continues at coordinate 133,686 of JBDGNX010000024.1, forward strand.
CAGTACTCGTTATTATTATTATCATTATCATTATTGTCCTTGTTATTATTATTACTACCACTACTAGCCTACTCGTAGGGGCAATAATAGTGGTTGTAATACTGTAGTCGTTAGGCTTTTTCAGATTCTCTTTCATTTTTGTTTTCATTTCCCTCTCAGTTGCATTCAAAGCAAACTAGAAACTATTTAATGTTTGTTTAATTGCTGGGCGGCAATTAGCTGGAGTACTGAATAATGCCATTTTTCTTCTGCTCTGACACGTTTTACAACCGGGGCCGCCATTACGCTGTCAGAGCGAGGAGAGCGTGCCGAAAGGGTGCGCCGGGAAAGTTGTTCGACAAGCCGGACCGCAAAGCTGCGAGACACCTTAATGAGCTATTTAACGGGGAAAAAAAAAATATTTCGAAATGTGTCGGCCTCGCGTCTGTTATTGTGTTAGCACGCGCGTTACAAGCGCGCGTATGGTAACAGCAGATACGCCAGGCTTATGTGTCCGCGGACGCTATATGGCTCTGTTTGCGTATGTGTGTGTGTGTAAGAGAGAGACAGAGAGTGCTGACTGTACAAATACCATAAATATACAAAGTACCCTGAAGCACGTGTTTGCAGATGAGTCATGACTTGGACTCCTCGGTTACTCTCGTGTAAGGACAAGATTATTTATTAATTATTATAGCCCGGTGGCACCATATTGACAAACCTTATAAACATTTAGCCATCTTGTGGGGTATTTTGGCTGGTGCATAGTAAAATCTCCAGTGTTAATTCAGCTCTAGCAGAGTACGTGTGTATTGTGTAATGGTTGATTTAACACTGAACATTTTTCTGTGTGGGGCATTTAGGTTGCTGAATATTTGATGTAAGTAAATGTGTACTCGGGTTACACTGAAGGTGCGTTTAAGCCCTCACCCCACCTCTCTCCTGACGTCTGTAGAAATTGTTTAACTTCGATGAAATTTGTGATGCAAAGGCATGTTTTCACAGTCCGTGTAAAGCCAGTTATGTATTGTTGGTATTTAAAATAAAAAAATTAAAAAACCTGTTAAAGCTGATCAGGGCTTCGCCAGGTAGGCTTCTCCACTTCAAAAGGTGAGGCTACAGAATGTGTCATACCTTATCTCTGTGGAGCGTGGACTTTTTTTCAGAATGTCAATTTTTCTTTTGAAGATTCTTGCGAACACATTTATTAATTTCCTGACAATGCAGGTCATGTATTTTTTTCCTGAACTTAAACAGATAGTCAATGCACTGCACATTTTTTTCAGATTTTACAAAGGTTTTTTTTATTCAAAAATAACGCCCATGCATATTTTTGAAGGAAACATAAACAATACTTCCCTGTTTTACATAGGCAACTGCCCTTTCTGAAACGGATCTGTATACGACTGTGGGTACAGCCCGAATCGAGCATTGTCACAAATATCAAACATTTTAACCACAACATCTTGCAGCCAGTCATAAAACAAACGTTTCATCCTTATAGCAACAATTAAAAAACATAAATAGAGTAAGAGTGTTTATACATTTTGGCACATGGATGCCATCGTTTGCAAGAGAAATGACCTACGAACCAACTGACAAAAGGAATGAAATAACTTACAATATTGTCCCTACTATTAACTTCTTCCTTATTCTGCGTTTACCAGAGAAAAGTTTAAGTTAGTAATAGCAACGACACAGTTATTTTGCTCTGCCCAGAGCGTCAGATTCGTATTAATGCACCGGTAATGCATTTGGTGTCTAAATAAAAAATATACAGTGCTTAGAAAGTGCTCAGAGCGGAATATCTTCCCGGGTTTTCGTCTCCTGCATTTAGGAAAGCAAAGAGTCTATTCTGAACGGGTGATAGCTGCCCAATCTCACGGCAGCCACGTGAGCTGGGGTGAAAGATTCGGAATTTGGGGAACCTTCCGAAGTCAATGGAAAAGTGGCGAGGATGTCCCGTCTGTGCTCCAAGCCAAGGATCGGTTCAGAGTAGCCGCACCTGTACGTCTGCAGCACGTGCGCGCCGCCGGAACCGACCTGGAACACCGGCTGCAGCTGGGACACGGCGGCGGGCGCGTAGCCCATCGCGTACGGCATCATGGGGTTGCCGCAGGGCCACATCGCCCGGCCAACCGGGTTGCCGTCCGTCTCGGGATGGCCGTCCTTTCTCTTGAACGGTTTGCTGAGGATGCTGTCGATGGCGAAAGAGCTGGAGAACTTGGCTCCGGAGCGCTCGTCTTTCGACGAGGGGCTGCCGATGCAGGTTGACGCGTCATCGGCGGCAGGAGACTCGAGCACCTCTTGGTCCTTTGAAGGTTTTTTATTGATCCGCTTCCTCCTGCGACGGAAGACCCCGTCAGCGAAGGTGTACTCGCTGTGGGGGTTCAGCATCCAGTAATTGTCCTTCCCCCACGGTCTGGAGGGGTCCCGCAGCACTTTCAGAAAGCAGTCATTCAGTGACAGGTTGTGACGGACCGAGTTCCTCCAGCCCGTGTAGCTTCCCCTGAAAAACGGGAATTTCTTCATCAGATAGTCGTTGATCTCCGCCAGAGTCAGGCGCCCCGTTGCGGAATCGCGAATAGCCATGGCGATCAAGGCGATGTAGGAGTATGGCGGTTTGGGTCTCCGGGTGTACGGTTTGCCTTTTCCGTCAGCACCGGGGAGGACAGGTGCAGGGCTGTTAGCCACACAGTCCCCATCCGAGCCCAACTCTTCCTCTCCCGAAAGGGGCGACAGGACGCTGCCTTCGGCGTCGCTGCATACTTCCAGCGGTTTCTCCAAAAAGTGGCTCGCGGAGAAGACTTCAAGTTTCATTTTTAAAAAAAATGTATTTAAATAATGCAGATCACTGTCTTTCCACTGACGTACCCGTTGTCCAAGTCAGTGAGGGAACCTCAGAGTTCTTAGCAATGTCCGAAGTCGTTGTCTTAGGTTCAATTCGAAATCGTAAAAAAGAGAGCGAAAGAACCAGGCAACTTTGTCAGTATTCCCGCGAAAGCGGTGACCGTTTCCAGTGTTCTGAAGAGTTATAACGGAGATAATTTAAGGCACCCAAGTGATTAACGACGAGGAGCAAAAGCACTACCAGTCTCCCGAGATTCCCAAGAGCCCTGTTATATTATTATCATCACGCAAAAGACCTGCCCATTGGAGGCGGGACCTATCTGTTCGACTTGGATTAATCACAATTCCATCGAAGCGATCACAGAATGGCCGTGATTGGTTATCAAACAAACAAAACAAAAAATAGCAGCCAAGACAAAATGTTTTCAGACGTATTGTAGTTCGGGGAGGAAAAAGGATTTGCTTGGACAATTCTTTCGCATATTGTTGATATCGTATTACTTTTTCCGCATGCTTTTTCTCCCTCTGTAGACACACCTGTTGAACGTCTCTTACCTGTGGGGGGGTGGGGGGGGGGGGCGTGTTCTGCCGGGCGAGACTTTCCCCTCGAGAACAAGCAGGTGGCGTACATTTACCAGACACAGATTTGTTTGTGTTTGTATCACGGGTGAGGTATTCTTGAATTTAGTTTAACGAATTTTGCTCTCAGGTTGAGGTCATTTCAATGACTCTTCACTGTGTGGTTCTTTAATTTTAGAGAAGGTTGAGGGGGAAAACATTTCTTAAAATGAGATTACATGTTATTTGTATTTAATAGCCATTACCACAAATAATAGTATTTTTAAAGCCTACGTGTTTTTTTATTTATTTTATTTTCTTTAGAATGTGGTAGGATATGTATCTCATAGGCTACATATTGGGGCTGTGGTTTCAACACTGTCTCTCTATAATTTGTCTGTTTTCACAATCTTATTTGACACATTCAAAAGGAGAACCTTTTCTACACTGCCCTCCCCCCGCGTGACAAGCGAAACAGCTGAAAGAACTGACGGTTTTGAATTAGTGTTCGACTGACCCGTGCCACACAGGTCAGTCGAACAGTTAAGCCAGCTTTCACTTTAAGGGTTATGGTTCACTTTTAAGGTTTACGGACCGTTTTGTGTGGGAAATAACGGTTTCACGTCTAACACATGGCACGAGCTTAAGAACGGTCACAGAGTGTGGATAAACCTATCAGAAACGTCATTAAACCAAATAGGCTTGTCAATCGAATTCAGCCCCGGATAGCATTGCATGCAGGCAGCCAAGAGCCACCTCTCCGTGAATTTTCCTGCCGCTGTCACTGTCTACACATAGGAGGTCTTGGCAAATCGTTGGCATATCCGACGATTTCTCATTTGCCTGCTTATGAAATGGCACAAAGAAGATACTCGCCCTCATTCATTGGAATTCATTGTGCGGGTAGTTCTCTTGTGTATGCCGGCGCACTCCCACCACGCATCCCTGTCTCATCAGGTGTAATGGAGTCGCTTTTTGGCAATGATCGGAATTTTAGCCAGGTGCACTAACACGCAGCCTGCTGCGCATAAATCAGTTGTCTGTGACACGACTTTTGTATTTATTTATTTATTTATTTTACATAGATTATCATTAAAAAAAAATCTTTCTTTGTTGTTTTATGGGAGAGAGTGCGGTGATACTCCTTCCTGCCCGTACCCCTTTACCGGTCTGTTGTTTTGGATGTAAGAATAAATGACGGGCCCTAGTCACTTTGGCGCAGGCGTATTCTTCAGAAAGCCGTTAAATCACTACATGTTTTGTATACACTTCGAGCGCCTCGGGGTTTAACGGGGGGTGTGCGCGCGCTTTAAGGTGAACGGGTTTCTGGAGGTTGTGGGCACCGTCGGCACACACTGAGGCCTCTGGAATCGTTCGGCGCAACACGCAGGCGCGGGAAGCGAGAAGTGCCAGACAAGCCTTGTGATTGACAGGGAATGAAGTGGCGCGAGTGCTCTGTCTGTCACTCAAGGTGTCGGAGGTGCCCATATATAAACAAGTCTGTTTTCTTCTGAGCTTTAAGAGTCCGTATCGACATAGTAAAGCACTTATGTCCAAGAGGTTTTTTTTAGGCGCAATAACGCATGCGCATTTGCACCAGCCAGCCCGGCGCTAGGAGACCGGGTCGCCTTTACCCTAGCCTCGCGAGCCAGTCTCTTTTTTCACTTCGTTCAACCCTCGATGAGCAATTTGCCTTCTTTTGGAAATCAGTTCACAAATGTGCTTTAGGCTGTTGGCGACTTTTGGAGAATGGGGAAGTTATGCGGAGACAATGCCGAGGTGCCACTACCTCAGTAAAAATACCCTTGGAGAAGCTCCATAATACACCTATGCTGAAAGATATGTAGGCGCACTTGAAAAGGGCGGTACGTCTAGCATGAAGATGAGGATTACCCTAAAGGTCATGTTCAGTTTAGAGGGCGGCACCAGTGAAAACAAAATGAAAGATTTTTATTTGTTTTTTTAAGATAGCCAACTGTTCCACACAGGGCGGAGCTAGCTGTAGTCTCATTGTATGGTCACAATGCCCTCTGTGACAGCAGCGTGGATTGGTGGAAGCGGTCCTGCTCTGTACGGATGCTTATGCTCCTGAGTCCACGAAAGACATCGGTTCCTCCTCGGCCTGCACTCAGCAGAGACACTGAATTCCCTTCTGCTACAGTTTGTAGGTAATGATTATTCAGGAACCCCCTACCCCAGAGGCCGTACAGCCACTCTGGCTTCTCCTCGACCCTCGAGTCACATCCGCGTGGTCAGGCACGCATACAGGCCTCAGTTCTAATGGCCAGTCAAACGGATGACAGGTAGGACTACTGGACCCAGACTTGGCCCCTTGCGTGCCACCCCTCCCCCCCCCCGTCCCCCCGTCCCCACAGAAGAGGTCAGAAAGTTACAGGAGTTATGAGCTGGCCCTGGGGCTAACAATAATCATTAAACTGTCTTCTTCACCACACCTTTATGCAGCCTGTTGGCTGTTTTGACTTCACATGAATGTGAAATATTCCTCAACCACCGATCCACCCCCGCCCCCCCCCCCCCCCCCATGTATTTGCCGGGTTCACTTGTCAGACTGGCAAACTTGCACAGTTCGTCTGTGTCTACATCCGTGTGCTGCATCTTTATCCATTATCACCAATCCATTATCTCTGCTACCTTTTCAGTATACCCACTGCCTTATCCCACTCCTTTTTTCGATGTCTTCACTTCCTTATCCGTTGTTGTCTCTCCTTTATTATCCTTTTATTGCATTCATAGATACACTCCTTTACCAATATCCCTGCTCCCTTATGAATATCTGTACTCAATTTCTCCACTCGTATATCCATTATCAAACATCCATTTCTGTATTTCCATGACAAATCAACATTTCTCTCTTCCTTGTACATATCCAGAATCCCTTATTTCTTGTAAGTTTCCACAATCCCTTATTTCTGTACTGTATGATAGCAGTACCATGTCTTAATACCCTTAAGGGGCAGCCTGAATGGCATTAATGAAACATGACAAGTTAATAAAACATTAATTGCCTTATTACTTCCCTCACTCACACGACAACAGTTCCACTACTTCATCATAATCACAGGCAGCCCTTGATTTTATACATTTCTTCTTTCGGCACGTGTTTGGTTCTTCGTGTGTTGAAATGTTTGTATGCTTTTGTCATCCAGGGATGGGTTGTACATACTTCACTTTACAAACTCTGCAGGCTGGTCTACAGGTTTAATTGTCAACTTTTTTTTTCCATCTTGCTGTTTGCATTCCTGGTGATTCATGTCAGAGTATTGTTTACGAGGTACACTGTTATGCAAAAACAGCAGCAGCCTATTTGGTCACGGAGAGCCACAGGGTGCGCTGGTTTTTGTTGTTACTCAGCATCTAATTGCTCAGTTAAAGCAACTGATTACACAGCTACATATCATGTGCATTAATCACATCTACATATAGCCACAGCTTACCTCTCCCTGGCTCTTGGGTCTAAATTGCATGCTGATTTTCAGGTGGAAATAAAAGTAGGCTTATACCCTTCCAATAGTGCTCGCTCCAAAATGTTCACTGTCTCAGAAAGCGCACAACGACAAAAAAAGTGCTTCACAGGCCGCAATGGATTGTACACGTCAATGTTTCTGTCTGTTCGTTTTGCAGAGAGAATAAAAACATTTTAGCTCATGGAGTTAGAGCAGCTGGGAGTATCTCTAGTTTTCAAAGCCAATTGCTACGCTATATCTAAGCATCTAGGTGTAACACGCCACAATAGATTCCACATTTTAATTAAAATCATGCCTATTTAAAAGGATTGTTCGGGCCATATTCTGGGGACACGTAATTCAGTCGTCGATGTATAAACTGTACATGTAACTATGATATATAATTAACACCCCCATAATGACAGGAATTCGCACCCTTGTGCGTTTTTGGATAATCCCAGCGATATACCCGAAACCTCTGCTGGTACGTGATTTTAATGTATTTTTAAGGGCTTGAATGATTTGATTCTTGTTGTCACGGTTTAGAACGTGTACAGAATGCGTGCATTCTTTCATGCGCAGATGCGTGCTTTCTCTTGTAAAAAAAAAAAAAAAAAAAAGAAGAACTTCCTGAAACGAGTAAACAAGACGTTAGTAATTATCACTTTGGCTCTCCGAGGCGTGCATGGAACACGGTGTTCACCGCACGCGGGTTCGAGAGATGCCAGCCGATTGCCGGCGTTCAGGTCTAAACGTCGGTTTCCCACGCGCTTCACGGTCATGAACCCTCCCCCCCCCCCACATGGTACAACTGAAAGTGTGAATCAATGAGAGAATTAAAGCCATTTCTATTATATAAATCCTGTTTAAAAAAAAATAGGATTTAGGGATAATAATAGCCTAATAATAATAATAATAATAATAATAATAATAATAATAATAATGCCACCATGAAGTATATTCACATTATGTTGCCTTGACTCTTCTTAAAATTGCAGCTTGTCTTTGACTTCGATGCCTTCAGTAATTCAGACAGCCTTGTAGCCAAGGTTTAAGCCAGTATCACTCCTTATTGGTGCCTCGTGAAACATGGAAAACGCAACACACGTTTATTCTTACACTGCCTCGGCACTTTTTTTTTTCAGTCTCCAATCAAATTGCTTTTATTTCTCTGTTTTTGTTTATGTAGGTACCTCTCTTTGTGGTTTGAGCTTCAGTTTCAGTGCGATAATCTGTTTATAGCTTCTCTGACACCCAATCTCGGGTGACCTCGCTGTTTTGAAGAGCTCTGTGTTGACTACAGACTCCTATAATCCCATTAGACAATGACTGAGGCCTAAATGATATGGGTTGCCGAGGATCACATGTAGAGGCTTGTGTGTCTAAATCCACTGACTCACTGTCTGCTCCCCCCCCCCCCCCCGCCCCCCCCTCCCTCCTCCTCCACTGTCCAGGAGTTGCCACCTTTGAGTGGTGTTACAAAAGATCGCCTTTGACACGTGTTCGCGTTAGCACCAATGCACTGGCCCTGTGATGTAGCTAATCCGGAGGGATGGAGAAGGTGCCGGAAATTGAGGTTATCTGTAAATTAAAAAAAATAAAAAAAAAATAAAAAACCTTTCAGCGGGTGGAACCTGTCAGGTAGTTTTCTAAATATCGGACTGTAAATTCAGGAGGGACCATGTCAGCCTACCGTATCCTCTAAGACGTGTAAAGGGCCGTCCACATTGTTCTAACCGCCCCACAGTCCACCGGCTGAGCTGCTGCTGCTGCGCCTGTGGTCTGCGCTACCGGAACGCCTGGCGCCTCCAGAGGGGGCGCTGTTGAGCTACGTGATCGGGGAAATTTAGTCTGACCGTGTTTGACCCACCCCCCCCCTAGCCGGAGGTATGACCGAGTTTCTGACCATTCCACCGTTATCGGCCAGCACAAACCCCCCCCCAATGTCCTCCCAAAATGTTCGTAATCGCTAGTGCCCTCTTGGAAAATGCCCTCACCAAGACATTTAACATGTGATAGTCCAGCTCCATTATATACTAAAGGTTGAAAGTTTCCTTTTAATTTGTAGTTTTCCCTGCGCGTTGGCCTGTGTCTTTGTCTGTAGCCTCTGCTTCGTTTATGTGTCTTAGAAAGCTCTCCAAGGCTTTTTACGCCTATCAGACTGTTCCTTTATTCCTCCTGTCATGTGCATGTCATTATCTGTGTAAATCGCCTCTCTCTGCCTCCTCTATTATAAAGTGCGCGTGCATGGCATGTGTGTACTTATATATGTTTTTTTAATGAACGTTTTTATTATGATCTCATGCGCTTTGCGTCTTATTAGAGTTCATGTCTGAGCAGCGCTGTACAGCTACGCTATGACTCCATGTCATTGGCGCTTGTTGAGGGAGTTTAAATAGTCTGAAAATAACCGTGTGTGCGTGTGCGTGTGTGTGTGCGTGTGCGTGTGCGTGGGACGCGGTGGGCGGACGGGAGTAACTCGGCCTGCTAACGGCGTGCCGGCGTAGACACCCCAGGACGCTGAGCTCTCTGACACGGCCCCGCGTTCTCAACGGATCTTTAAATCAAACGGGGGGGGGGGGGGGGGGGGGGGGGGATGGGGGGGGGGTATACGGCTTGTGTCAGTTTCGGGGAGACATGCTCGCGTGACACTCGCTCTCATTTCCCCACCCACATTTCGCGAGTTTTAAAAATTTTTTATTTATTTATTTTATTATTTTTCTTTCCTGGCAGACGTTCACGGTTCCCAGCGGGAGATTGTGATGGAGACCCCGGCTTGCGCTGCGCACATTCGGGCTGCGCAGGGTCAGCGAGCGACGGCAGCTCCACCGCTGCGCTGCTCTTAATTTAGCCGGCCCTCGGGTTCCAGAGCGGCGCTCGGCGTGGGGGGGCGGAGCTGAGCGGCTGCGCTACGTGCCGCGCTGCTCAGACTCGCACTTTAGCGCGGCCCCTAACGTGGGCACAGGTGGCGGGGGAACGCACTCGCAGATTTACCCAGCCAGGTTTTTGTAATTGGGGGCAGTTCAAATTCGTCATAGACTCCACAGGGCTCTTAGCTGTCTCTCCTGCCCCCCGCCCCCCCACCCCGCGCCCCCCACCCCGTCAGTCACAGCTGTGTGCTCACAACTCCAAGAGAAACTATTTAAAAATTAGAAACTATTTGAATAATGGAACCTGGGAAAAGACAAAAGGAATGCATGTGATCTTCCTCTTCCAGCAGGCCTGCTCTGTGTCACGTAGTGGTTGTGGGGGTGGGGGTGGGGGGGTTAGTGAATATGGATCCTGAGGCTGCTAACGTTTGTATGATTTAGGAATAGCGTACATACCGGCGTTCGCATACCTGTTTCTCATTTGACCTGAGACCGTAGGCCCTGGGAAAACAACCTATCAGGTCCCATTAGACGCTCGTGCTCAGTGATGGAACGAGGTTACCTTCCCACAGCACAACACAGCTGAGCAAATGTAAGCTTGGGAAGAAAAGAAAAAAAAACACACACCAGGTATTCCGAAGTTTGACAGAGAGAGAGAGAGAGAGAGAAAAAAAACAATAAAATAAGTCAGGGTAGCTGTCAGAGCTCACACGATACAGACCACTCCTAAGACCTGCTGGTGCCCAAGCAGAACTGTGTGTGTGAGAGAGACATGGAGAGAGAATCATGCAATGCCTTTTAAAACTTTTTGCTGTAAAACGAACAAAGAAGACGTTGCTTAATTTTTTATATGCATATATATTTTTAAAAAGTCAGTTCTGGAGGTTTTGTCCTTCGGCTCTGGCTGCCATAGCGACGATGAAAGCACGTCGCTGTACCTGCTTTACAGCGGGCCTGCGTTCAGGCAGAGGCCTGCTATAAAGATGAAAGCACATCGCTGTACCTGGTTTACAGCGGGCCTGCGTTCAGGCAGAGGCCTGCTGTAAAGATGAAAGCACGTGGCTGTACCTGCTTTACAGCGGGCCTGCGTTCAGGCAGAGGCCTGCTGTAAAGATGAAAGCACGTCGCTGTACCTGCTTTACAGCGGGCCTGCGTTCAGGCAGAGGCCTGCTGTAAAGATGAAAGCATGTCGCTGTACCTGCTTTACAGCGGGCCTGCGTTCAGGCAGAGGCCTGCTGTAAAGATGAAAGCACGTCGCTGTACCTGCTTTACAGCGGGCCTGCGTTCAGGCAGAGGCCTGCTGTAAAGATGAAAGCACGTCGCTGTACCTGCTTTACAGCGGGCCTGCGTTCAGGCAGAGGCCTGCTGTAAAGATGAAAGCACGTCGCTGTACCTGCTCTACAGCGGGCCTGCGTTCAGGCAGAGGCCTGCTGTAAAGATGAAAGCACGTGGCTGTACCTGCTTTACAGCGGGACTGCGTTCAGGCAGAGGCCTGCTGTAAAGATGAAAGCACGTCGCTGTACCTGCTTTACAGCGGGCCTGCGTTCAGGCAGAGGCCTGCTGTAAAGATGAAAGCACGTCGCTGTACCTGCTTTACAGCGGGCCTGCGTTCAGGCAGAGGCCTGCTGTAAAGATGAAAGCACGTCGCTGTACCTGCTTTACAGCGGGCCTGCGTTCAGGCAGAGGCCTGCTGTAAAGATGAAAGCACGTCGCTGTACCTGCTTTACAGCGGGCCTGCGTTCAGGCAGAGGCCTGCTGTAAAGATGAAAGCACGTCGCTGTACCTGCTCTACAGCGGGCCTGCGTTCAGGCAGAGGCCTGCTGTAAAGATGAAAGCACGTCGCTGTACCTGCTCTACAGCGGGCCTGCGTTCAGGCAGAGGCCTGCTGTAAAGGTGAAAGCACGTCGCTGTACCTGCTTTACAGCGGGCCTGCGTTCAGGCAGAGGCCTGCTGTAAAGATGAAAGCACGTCGCTGTACCTGCTTTACAGCGGGCCTGCGTTCAGGCAGAGGCCTGCTGTAAAGCAGTAATGGTAGGACTCGGGCCACGGCCTCTGTAATTTCCCTCAGGTTTTTGGCCCACGCTGTTTCCAAAACAAAACAAAAAAAAAAATTGTTTCCAGCAAATTCAGCAGGAAAAAAAAAGAATACAAACAGACGGAGTGCTGTGTGGAGAGAGAGAGAGAGAGAGAGAGAGAGAGAGAGAGAGCGAGAGAGAGAGAGAGAGAAAGAGAGACAGAGAGTGTGGGATCTTGGTAGGGTCGATGTAAAAATAATTATTTGTCTGTTCTCCCCCTTTTTTCTCTGTCGCTTCTCGGCCGTGGGGTCCTGCACCACTCACCGATTACTCTAGGTGAGGGTCTGTCAGATTTCGCTGATTCTCTGATTCTCCATGAAACCTCGTGCTGCTGGGTTTGGCCCCTTCCACGCCGTGTTTTCCGGCAGTAAAATGATGTAGGGAGCTGGTCTTGTAACCGAAAGGTTGCAGGTTCGATTCCCTCGAGCAAGGTGCTTAACCTGCATTGCTTCAGTAGACGCTGTGAAAGAATTGTGAAAGTCACTCAGTTTTTTTGTGGTTTTTTCAGCTTTATTTGACCAGTGTAGAGAGACAGGATGAACTAGGAGGAGAGAGAGGGAGAGACATGCGACAAAGGTCGGCGGTCGGACTCGAACCGCCGACGTCGCAGCTCGCAATGAGCATGTGGAAAGCGCTCCATGGGCTACACCACACAAGACACCCCTTCAAAGTCGCTCTGGATCACACAAGCTAAATGCTTGTTATGCTTGAAGTGCAGGAGGTGCCGGTGCCCTAATGCAGTGCAGGGGTTCGATCCTTAGAGCATGTCCGTCAGCGTAGGCGCATTTAATATACTGCATAACCTGTTAATGTTTGATCTCAACCATCTCAACCATTAATCAACCATCAGCCACTGACAGAGCTCCGAGCTGCATCCTTTTGGTGTGATTGTTACACACACACACGCACACACACTCTCTCTCTCTCTCTCTCTCTCACACTCACACACACACACACACACACACACACACACACACACTCGCTCTCTCTCTCTCACACACACACACAAATTCACTCACTCACTCACTCACCCCCCCACCCCCCCCCCACCCCCCCACACACACCAGCTGCTACTCCATGCTGCTTCTCAAGTGCAGACAAGTTCCCTAAAAAGCGCAAATATCTGGAATCACTTTGTCAGTGCCTCTCAGAGCTCGTTAGGCCGAGTATAACCCAGTTTTCTGTAGACTGGGAGCACCAGATGGAGAGCAATGGTGGAAGGAAGAACGAAAGAACGAGGAAGGAAAGAACGAAAGAAAAAATGAAAAGTAGAAATTGGAGTAATGCTGCATGTGCATTACAGTACAGTGGGACTGAAATGTCATGCGGAACGAGAGCAAAGCGTATCTCGACAGTGCAAAACCACCCACGCATCTCTGAAACGTGCAGCAAAGAAACTCAAACAACAAAACACTGGAAACACTTAAGCCGGTGCGTTCAAAAATTATAGTACTTCACAGCAAAATGCTCGATTTTCCGCGAAGCTTTTTTATCCTAAACAGTGAAAATAAAGCACCATCACTGAGGAGGAAATGTGCTGTAAAATTACTGTGTTTCTTTAACCTGAAAGAGGAGACAGTCTGCAACAATTTCAATTTGGTTTTTGTACGACAGCTGAAAACCAAGGAGGAGTATAATTTCATTATGTTCAAGTTTCACGGTTAAACCAAGATTCACTGCTATCAAGCGGCTGTAATGAAGAGCTGTTTTCAAATGGGTAAACTCCAGATGCTGGATGGAGTGTGTGTGTGTGTGTGTGTGTAAACACAGCTAACTTTAGCATGGTGCGTAGAAATAGCTTGGAATCAGGTGCTGAGGCACAAAGAAGTATCGATCCCTCATCCAGACAATACAGAGAACAACATCCGCAAAATGATATAATTCATTATTCAAGTCCACCTTTGGCCATTTAAATGACTTTCTTTTTTGTTTGTTTACAGCTGTTGAGAATTACAGTCAGAGTGCCCGGTGCATACACCCACCCAGGGGTCACAAACTGTAACTCCTCACGGGGAGGACCTCACCATACGCATACCGGCAAAGGGCTCCACACATCATCGTCTGCAGCACAATGAATTAGTTCAGCGTGAATTGGGAAGCACTGGTAATGAAGCCTCGTCACATTTGGCCAGACGTAGATGTTAACTCTAAAGGAAGTAATGCCCTCTTAGGAGTTCACTTGATGTCAGCTTTTTATTTTTATTTTGCCACTTCACCTATTCTCAAATTATGCTAGAATATGGAAATAATACTTTTACTAGATGAACAGAATAATGCCGTTTTGGAACCATATGCTGAGGGCAGCCATATTCTAGAACGCATATTCATATTCCAGAATTCCTGCCACTGGAGCAATAGCGCATTTGAATTCGATTTTAGCCGATGCTTGCTTTATAAATATAACCACCGAACGGGTCTGATCTCCCGGTAGTTTTAGGCCGTCCGATGTCAGTCACGGGGTCACGACCTTTTCGGGCACATGTACACAACCTGATGGACCAGAAGCCGATGGCTCCATGTCAATTCTCAGATGAGACGAAGGGAGCGTTCCAGCTGGGGGAATGATCAGACGACAGGAGCAAGAAAAATGGCAGGAATCTGAGGAATGATAATCTCATTTTTTTTTTTTTTTAAACTGACTACTACTAATATGCATCCATTGGACTCAGTGACAGCTTAAGATCTCTTTTCTGGACCAGAGCCAATTTCCATGTTTATCTAAAAAAGAAAAAAAAACTAATAGATTTAAAAAAAGAATTGTTTGTTCCTTCAAGCACTGGTGTGTACTATAAAAAAAACCAAGAGATGCTTTTAAAAGATAAGGCTATACTCAATACCATCGCCTACAAAAAATCTTCTTATGATTAGACATGATTAAGCACCTTGATACTATTGTCAGGTGTGTGTGTGTGTGAGAGAGAGAGAGAGAGAGAGCACAACTGAGTGAGTGACTGAGTGTGTGAGAGAGAGTTTGTGAGTGAGAGAGAGAGTGTGTGTGTGTGTGTGTGTGTGTATGTGAGATTGTCAGTGCGAGTGAGCGTGTGTGTGAGTGTGAGTGAGACAGAGAGATTGTGTGTGTGTGAGTGTGAGAGAAAGAGTGCATGTGTGTGAGAGAGAGAGAGAGAGTGTGTGTGTGTGTGTGTGTGAACTTGTAATGCTATCTTTGTGAGGACCAAATGTCCTCACAAGGATAGAAAGATGAGGAAAATTATGCTTTGCGGGGACCAATTAGTATGTCTGTTATGCGTAAAATGTCTTCACTGATGGCACAAAACAAAAACCAGGATGATGAGATGCATTCTTACCCTGAACAAATTGCATTCTTGCTCTCTTTTTGAGAAGCGAGTTATCATTATCTCGGTAATTGCGCGCAAATGTAAGGAAATTGTGATGGGATTTAAAGAGAAAGGGGGATTATAAAAATCTGGCATGGCTTTATTCGAGCGTGTTCGCGTTTTATATCTGATTACCCATTCTCTCGTTGGGCGCCGTGTTTACGGGGGGGGTACATAACACCTGTGGGGAACAGAGTTTACGTGAGAGGCAGCGCACCTGTTTCTGACAGCCGTGTCTCCTTTCGCGAAAAAATAACTGAAAAGTCACTCGTGGAATGCTTCCTGAATCACAGCCTCTGTCGTGGAGTTTAATGAGGGTATTCTTTCTTTCTTTCTTTCTTTCTTTCTTTCTTTCTTTCTTTCTTTCTTTCTTTCTTTCTTTCTTACCCGACGCGAGTCTTATTCCAATAGGCTTTTATTTTTTTAGTATTTTCCGTACGGTCCGTAATTCAATACAGAAAGTGTAAATATGTTTGGAAGACAAACAAGATTCCAGACAACGAGGGTTGGCCAAGTAAACAGTACTTAAGACCGGGTTTTAAGTTACAGTTGATCGACAGTTAAGCTGCGCTTGTCTCAAGGGGCCTGTTGTGTGCCCGTGCCAACACCACCTGACACCAGAACCCGCCCCGCGCTTAGCGGGATTGGCCGAAAGCAGAGCAGAGACGCGGATTGTAATTCGCCAACCATGAGAAAACGGCTATCGCTGAATTATTTTGCGCCATATGACGCAGGCTATCCTTTGGCTACTTCAAGCAGGCCTGTACCCTAATGTCTGAAGTTATTTTTCTAAAAAACATTTCTTGCTCTTTCATTCGACCCCATGAAAGAACAAGGTGGTGGGGGGGGGGGGAAGAAATTTCTCACGCACCTTCCTGCATGCAATTAATTATTAACAATTTTCAGTAGGCCTATAGCCTGTATATTAAGAGACAGCAATTCAAACATGGTTATTAAATAGAATGTATAAATATCGATTAAATTAAAACAAACTTAAAAAAATAAATATATATATATATATATATATATATATATATATATATATATATATATATATATATATATAGAGAGAGAGAGAGAGAGAGAGAGACGAATATATAGTATCTACGTCTGTACTGGGAAATTCTAGTACAGTAGGCCTTCCTTTCTGTCAAACCGTGTAGGCCTAAACTCAACAGCATTGTTTTTTAAGAAAGCAGTCTAGCACAAGGTTTGCATATAGGCCTACACCACAAAAATAAGCCTCATGAATGCTGCTTTACTACTGTTTGGAAATGCCTTTCTTTGGATCGTCTTTGAACATTTAAGTGTTTCTTTTTCAGAAATCCGACTTATGTCAATTGTTCTTGAGAACAACCTTTTGTTGTCTTAATAACAGCCTCTCAGGTGAGCTGGCTCGCATGCGATGCTTCACAGCTGAGCACGCTGTTGCCTACAACGCCTGAAAGTGTTTGCCCGTCGACAGGCAGTCGTCCTTCTATGTCCAGCTGTCTTAAAATAGAGATTTTATCTCATTGGTCACTTCTTGGTTAGCCTAAATAAAGGTCGCCTGTATGAAAACGTAGCTGCATACCCTTTGCTCGCGCAGAGCAACTTGTGATGGATTCTCTGCGACACCATGAACAGTTCCGGTAGCCTAATGTTTTTGGATATTTCGTGAAGGGCATGCTGTTTGCAATAGGCAGAATTCACCGATTTACCGTTTCCGGCAAATTCTGGAAAACGTGTTTTGGTTATTTATTGCGAAAGCATTGTTATTTCATCGCAATGCAACCGGCTAAATTCCGTTTTGCTCGTGCCCGTCCCACCAATCAGGCCGCAGCAATTATGCGGCAAATGTGCGGCTTTTAAACATTTTTCTACGCTTCATCGCCCGGCTTCAGCTTGAAGTGGGCTTCTGGCGCCGCTCTGTAATCATCACACCTGAATCGTTTACAACGGGAAAAGAAAGGCTGCACGTTGTTATTTGAAGAAGTTGTTTTGTTGCTCATTGGCGTGCGAACCATCTTTCCCCGCAACTTGCTCCTCATTTGAGTCCGCAGAGTTAACTTTTTTTAAAACTCATTTTCTTCAGCCTGTTTTGCAGGGGTGATGGTTGGATGGCCAATAGCGATGTAACCCCTCCTCTTGTTGTTGTGAGACGTGGCGGAGGTAGACAAACATGGCAGTGACCAGGTGGCCAGATTCACCGAGGCTGATGATGTGAGCCATAGGCACTAGGCAGTGACACGAACACGCGCAGTGTTTTTTGACTAGAGTAGAATTCCACGAGAGCTCGAGGATCACAGAGTCAAGACCTGAACTGCTCTTTGTTTTAGAACATTCCCTGAATATTACGATGTTTTTGGATTATCAGCTGGAGCAGCAGCAGCAACAACAACCATAACAACAATGCAGGGCTGTTGATCTGCTTCAGCTACGCCCAAACGATAGGACCATGAGGGCTTTGAATCGCATGGCTTGTTGTACTGTTATGCATCGGTTACCCCTAGATATGAAAAACAATAGCAATGACGGAGCAAGATCGTGCCTGTTGTTGGCGTTTAGATGTTGCTATTTTCGCTTAGTGGTGTTCACACCTGAGGACATGTTTGTCATCTGCCAAAAAAAAAAAAAAAGAAGTACCAAGACTCATTAAAAATACTTACGGAATGAGGTTAACTAAGGGTGAAGGGGAGCGGTTGTCTACAGGGCAAAGCACTGTGAACTGCCTGTCAGAGTGACTGGTTTTGGCTTATGGAGCGTGTGCGTGCGTGTATGTGAGTGTGTGTGGGGAGGATTTGGTGTGGACTGGGACGTACGGTTCGTGCAGGTGGCACCCTGGTTGGACTCGAAACGTGAGCTTACCCACGGATATAATGCCCTCATAGAACTCCAGGCCTGACGGACCTGGGATGGAATGCTAGGGCTGCCGGGTGCTCCTGTTGCCCCCAGTTCTCCTAGCAACTTCACAATACGCTCTAATTGGGAAGACAGTTGGGCTTGTAAAAGTATGGTTGCAGGTTTGAGGTATTTGCAGTAATATACAGGTGTATGGTGGGTCTACTGTCTCTTGCCCTTTGCTGTATTAAGCAGTGCAGAGATGCTTTTGCATTCTAGCGTGTTTAATATTTGTACTAGGCAACTGAATGCGAACTGGGCCTGTTCAGCAGTAGCTTAGCTATCTTGTATATGTAACATAGGTATAGGGCATGCCGCCCCACCAAGGTGTAACTTGGCTGGATGGCATACCTGCCATCCCAATTGGAGATGAGATTTCATCTGTATTTTCTTGGAAAGTGTAAACAGGACAGGTGTCTGTACCTGAACCACTGTGAGTGTGTGTGTGTGTGTGTGTGTGTGTGTGTTGAGACATACCATACACAACAATTCGATGCCACCTCTCCAATTGCTGGCATGTCCAATCAAGTGCCTTTTCCATTTTTTTTTTTTTTTGCTTCAGCAAAAACACTCCAGGTACCTTCAAGAGGTACTCATGGTAAGTAGGCCTACAGCAAAGGAAGAGTCCAAATCTCCAAAATAATTTAGTAAATGTTTTTGGCCTGGTCTGGTAGAGATCAGGAGTGTGTGATATATATGTTTCATGTCCGTTTGAGATCAATAACATTGGATTAAGTGGTGCTGTTAACTAAAGGAGTTCCTCTTATCTAAATACTGTTGTACTCTGATGAGCTGAAGAAAAACCATATTTCATATTTCAACCTGACAACCCAACAATTTTTTCACCCCCCTCAAAAACAAGCAATACCTTCATCTCATGTGTTGTAAAACTGCGACATAAAAAAAGAAAAAATCTACATTATTTCAAGATTTGTTAAAGAAAATGCATATTAAATTAAGCAGAATAGTCTATGTGCTACAAAAAAGTAGGTATGGAAGATAATCTTAAAACTATAAAAACAAGTTTTTTTTGTGTGAATGTAAATATATAATACCCGTTATGATTTAATCTTAAGCAGTGTAGCGCGTGTGGCCTCTTTCCCGTTTCCCGTGGTGGGTTTTTACGGTCACCAAAGGAGGGCTTTACGGGAAAAAACTTCTGCGCAATCGTTGTTGTAGCACAGGAGCTCAGACGCGAGATCGTTATCTCCCACCTCCCCCGATCAAAACCGCGTAAGTCCCGCTCGCGGTGCTACTGTGGCGGCGGCTGTCAGAGGCGGGTGGCCGCGCCATGCGGGCTCGCGCTCCCCGACCCGCCGCTATCGCCACACTCCTCACACGCTAAGAGGCCCCGGCTCGCATGCGCCGCGGTCGCCCAGGGAAACGGGAACAGAGGGGAGAGCGATTGAGCCTCTTTCTAAACGCCCTGCAGTCTGTCATCGGGCAGTCTGATACGGCCTGCCTCCATTCAAGTGCTGTAGGCATCCCCCCCTGCTCCCCCCCCCCCCCCCGACTCTCGTTCTGGCTCTCTGTAAGCAAAAACATGCGTCCAATCACAGTCTTAATCTTGCCTCTTGCTGCTGTACCTATGGATTGCTGTTTACTTGGCAGGAGCTCTGCTTTTTTTTTTTTCTTTTCCTTTTTTTTTTCGCTGCCTAAACTTGAAAGAAGATCCAAACACTCTACTCACGCATACGGCTTGCACGAGATACAGCGCCTGCCGCTGAACTCCGGGGGCCTGTTCCCTCTTTTTTTTTTATTTTTTTTTTTTAAAACAACCGACCGTTCCCTCTGGTGTTTCGAGGCGGAGCCCGTGCCAGCTTTGCGTGTTTGTCCCCTTCGCCGGCTTCATGAGAATGCGCAGGAACCCCGCGCTCGTGGGCTAATTGCCAGTTAAAGCATTACGCCGCTCCGACGCTGTTGAAAGGCAATTTGGAAAGAACGTAAAAAAAAAAAGAAAAGTCAGCCCGCTGGAAGGCGGTGATGTCAGTCAAGAGCGAGCTTATTTATGCCTCAGCCTTGTGCTCCCTGTGGATTTAACACGATTAATTAAAATGCACTTTTATTGATTTAATAGTTTTTTTTTATTATTACTATTCGGAGCACCTTACAGATTTGTGCGTCTGACAACGTGATTAAGTGCAGAATTGGTCCGGATTTAGCACACTGCAGTTGGCATTAAACAGCAGGCCCGCTGTGTGTCTTGCTCGTGCCCGGGACAAGATGATCTCCAAAGCCTCCCGCAAAAGATGAAATACAGAAACAAGCTGAGACATAAAACAAGCTTTTATGTGACTCACAAATACTATATAAAGTTTTCACAAATAGGCATTTTTGACAAATTATTCCAGCAGAATATTTAAAGGTTAGACGGCTCTTTTGGGCCCCCCCTTGACCCAGGGCCCGGGACAACTGACCCCCCCAGTGTCCCCCCCCCCCCCCCCCACCGTGTCTGCGGCCCTGTTAAACAGTCAAAGCACACTGACTGTGTTAAACTAAGCAGCAGTATACATATGCATATTGTCGGGCGTAAGTGCCACCGTGTGTGGGTCAGTGGTTCTCAGACTTCTTCAACCCATCAGTGAGTCAGGGGAGAGGCAAAAAAGGGATTGCGTGGAAAGAAAAAAAAAACTTGTGCACACACGCTCCACTCACACAACACACACCACTGCGCTGTTCACGCACCCTGCACTGTACAGTTTTACAGTTTATCTCTTTTACAGTCTATACAGTTTTTATAACACGTGTTAAAAGTCATCTTATGAAACACACACACGCACACACACTCACACACAGCAGGAGTTTGGTATTTTGGTCTCTGTTGAGAGATGCTGGGCAGCTCTGCTCCTCTTCTGTCTGTGTGAGTGTGTGGACTGGTCTGCTCACTGCCTGCCTCTGTCCCTACTGTTGCCATGGAGTCAAGGTTAGCTGGACTGGCATGATTTGCGACCTTTTTCCACAGGACTTTAAAGAGCTTGAATGGGAATTTGATTTTTTGGGATACTTCATTTATCGTCCGAGTGGAAATTCATGTCGTCACCGAGCGCAGGCTGACTGCACAGTCAGTAATAATTATCCGAGCAAGTGTACAGGCACAGCACAGAGTTTAAAATCGGCGTAGAGCGCAGCTGTAAGAGTGCAATGCATGTTCCTAGGAGGTGTTCTAATCGGCTCAGTGCGCTGGCCTCATTTACTTGAAAGCCAAGCTTTTCCAGTATTCAACACCTTTCAACGTAATAAACTACACCCTTTCACCAGATTTTACTTTCAGTATTGTTTACAATGTAAGTTTATCTTTTGTATTTTTTTTTTTTAACGTTAAAGACACTCCTTCAGAATTCTCTTTTTATTTTGTGGTTGTCTTAAGTGAGTCATGGAATTCCTCATCAAAGGTCAGGACATTGTTTTGAACTCTCAGATAAAAACGGGCATCCTTTCTTCATACTTCTCATACTGGGATTACGGAGTGACGTATCGACTGTGATCACACCTGTCAATAAGAACACAGCGACAGAGCTGATCTGGGAGCCCATCACACAGGAAAAAAATAGTCTTCTGGAACACCAGCCTCCGCGTTCCTGCCAACACAAACATCTTATGGGATGCTGAGCATCTGAACTAAGAGGGGAGGCTACACTATTAAACGCACAACACTGTGCAGTATTCTGAGAAAAAAATCTAACTTTATTCATTAGGACTATCGCATACATAGCGTTTACATTTTACATTACATTGAGTGTGCCCTTGTTCATTCTCTCTCTCTCTTTCTCTCTGTCTCTCTCTCTCTCTCTCTCTCTCTTTCACAAACACACACACACACGCAACTTGTATATTTGTATGCTCTGGTGTTAAACCTAGGTTTAATGATAATGCAAATAAAATGAGAAATATTGATCTGAAAGGCGGATGCTGCTGTCATCCCCCCCCCCCCCATTTTTATTATTACACTCTGATATCGACTGGCTCTGTAATTAACAATCGGAAGGCTGTTCGAAATGGGCTAATCTCTAAAGCAGTAGATGAACTGTGCGGACCTGTGCTTTCTGTGTGGGTTGTTCCACATTGATCCTGTGAAATCCAGAGCAGCTGTGCACCATCGCTGGTCATTCGAGAAGATTAGGAGCGCGTCTGCATATGTACCGTAGCCACATGTTTGAGATATTGATGTGGAAAAGGCTTTTTATCTGAGGAAAAGGCAAACATGGCCATTGATTTTATGGTGTTTGCAAACAAACATGTTTATCAACTTGAAGATAATATAACATCTTAAACACTAATAAAAGGGTTATTTTTTTAAACGAATATTATTTCTATAAGAGGTCATTTTGGTTATAGTAATGTATACGTTGATTAAGTCCAGTAGAGTACATTAAATCTCATTACAGCACCGCCCAAAGACAGGATTCGGTGAAGGTAAAGGGCTATCCATTGTTATTATTAAGTGAAGTTCAGGTTTAAGCATCTATCTAAAGCTAGCGTTACCCAGAAAACATGCTTCGGTCAAAATGGCCGTGACTGAAATGCTCACAGTGTACAAGCGGCTGCTTCTCTCCTCAGCTGCTACGATTAAAAGGGTTACCTGAGGCCCAGAGCTGGGGAGAATCCTTGTAAACTTTCATTACGAACTCGCTAACTAAACTTCATTTGCGCGCTTGGCGCCGTGCCACGTTCTCTCCCCGCGAAGAAACTGTAAACAAGCCGGCTGGCATGGAGGGGAAGACTGTCAGAATGGACGGGAGGTAGTTTCAGTTTGTGCGTAAAAAAAGAGATACAGATGGAGCGTGTGTGTGTGTGTGCGTGTGTGCACTTGTGAACGTGAGACCAAGAAATGGAGAGTGTGTGTTTCTGTGTGTATAAGACAGAGAGCTCGTTGCCTGCGTGAGACAGAGAGAGGTGGAGTGTGTGTGCCTGGCAGACAGTGTGTGTGTGTGTGTGTGTGTGTGTGGGCTGCTTTGTATAGGATAAGGGCATCTCATGCTCGCTGTCAGCAGAAACAGTGTAAAGGACTTAAGGAACCACAATGCAGTATTGCCAGTTGTGGTATTTCTGTTACCCACGTGTGAGGGAGTGCACAGATTGTACATTTCCCTGCATTTTGTCTTTCGCTCTGTGACCTTTGACCCCGGGACATTCCAGGTGGTTGGGTGGGGGTGCTTTATTTATTGGGATAGTGCTAAACTTTTTTTTTTTTTTTTGCTTTTTTTTTTTTTTTTAACTTCCATCAAAATTCTTTGCAGGCAGCTGGTGACCCAGGTGGGAGCAAGGTGTCTTTTATGTTCGTCTCTGGCACCTGCACCATAAAAACATTGTTTTGCATGTCTGTGTCTGAGTTTGAGTGACTGAAATGTGTGTTGAGCAACTGCAGATTTTTTAAATTATTATTTTTGATTTTTTTCAACAGCCCAGGCCTGAGTCCATTTAATGTGGGCACACATGGCCTATTGCTCTTCAGTTCTCAATATCGACGGTCATTGTAATGATGGTCATCCCTGATGTCTAAATGATTATGCGTACTGGGCAGTGGTAGTGTTATGGCTGGTAAAGCTGAGGCTATAGCCCAGTCATCAATCTTTACAGTACCAGCAAGCCACCCCCCCCCCACCCCCCACCCCCACCCCACCCCAAGCACATTCTTACAATTTTACATTTTCACATTTTCCTCTTTATTCTGCCCAGTAGCTGGCTTTTTCTGCCCATGATTTCATTGTTTCTTTGATTCCCAGCATGCACCACTCGCTCGTCTGCACTGTAGCATTGCGTCCATGTCATCTGATGGAGCTGTCAAATAATTTTTCACAAACATCCAGGCCGTCAAGTGTTGAAATCACTGATTTGGTCAGCCAACCCGAGATTCGGGCCATGATTTGGGCCTCGTCAAAGCGCTGGAAAAACGCTTGCACATGAGCAAACATTCCAACCGCAAAGTCCTACGGCCGTGAGAGCCCAGCACTTCTCCAGAAAACACAGAAGAAGAAAAAAAAAACCAAAAAAAAAAACAGAAAAGCTGCTTTTCCTGGCCAGTCCTCGTGTTTCAGAGACGTCAGATTACGTTCGCTTCTCACAGGTAGCGTTCCGACAGGTGAGGAAATGACGTGCGTGTGCGCAGCCAGCTGTGCGGTGCTCAGAACCGAATCCCCCCCACCAAAGCGAGTGCCCCTCATGCAGTGGGCCCCCCCCAACGGGGAAACATATTTATTAATATTCATACATTGTAGATGAATGTGTCTGTACTGATGAGTGGATCCCCACCTGTACAAAAAATGGAATATACTACAATATATTGTAAATATGTGGACACTTGCAGCAGTGCCATACGTTGTAGTATCATAGCGGCAATAAGCCTAGTTGGTGTATACATGGTTAAGGTATTTCAAATGAAGTGTTTGACCCACCCGTGGTCATTAATATTCTTCTTCTGTGGTGTCTTTTTTTAACTGTGTTTTTGATTGCTTGTGTAACTTAGTTAACTGGCAAATAAAGCACTGCTGCTGGCAGGTCACGGAAAGGTAAAAGGTGGTATTATTAGAATCAAATATTGGCTACAAGGCTCCTTTCTTCTCTACTATCTTTAGAGATTCAGAGATCTCTAATTATCTTGAGTAAAAAATAAATAAATAAATAAAAAGCTTTGCAGCTTTAAAATGTTTTTTTTTTTTTTTTTTGCACTGTGCATGTTTAGATATGTAGCTGCAGCCACCCACTGCCTTCACTTTAATTAGACTTTCTCACAACTTCTTTGGGAACAACAAATGGTAACTATTTATATAGTTACACCTGAGCAGGCACCCAGCCAGGCACCGGTTCTGAACTGAAGCTTGCGTGTATTCGTGAAGCAAACCAGACAAATGATAAATTATAGTAAGTCTGCTGTGGTGGGGGTGGCGGTGGGGGGTGGGGGCTGCGGGTGAGGAGTAGCCTGCCTCGACAGTGTTCGGGTTGTTTGCTTGTTACTGCTCACAACCTCCCCGTCCCCCTCCGTCCGTCCCTCCCTCCCTCCCTTCCTCCCCGCGGCAACGTTCGTGCAGACAGAGTTTAACATTTCTGACTGTGGCGGAATCCCCCCCCCCCTCCCCCCCCCCCCCCCCCCCCCCCAGGTGCGTTTCACCTACAGGTAGATAATATCACGGTTACTACATAACCTGTTTGGGTTATTCTCAAATGCGTCTCAGTGCCAGCAACAAAAGCCCTGAGCGATAGTACCAGTAGCAACTCCCTACAAATTAACCTCTGGAAAACACAGCCTTTGCACGAAACACCCACACAGCAAAGTCGGCAGATCCACCGCCTTTTTTTCTCCTCTTTTTTTAAAAATATACTCCTCTTCTTTGACAGTTTATAGAAACTATGGGGCTATTCCCAGGTACCTTTTCTTCCGCCATATGCCCTCTTTGATTATTGTGATGACTCTAATTATGATTACTGTTAATTGGGAGTTTATTATTTTTTTTGAATGTACTGACCATAAAAGTGTCTTGTCAAATGCAAGTAAAAATGTTGACATGCTTTTAAAGGAACAGGGCTGGGAATTGGTAGCCTTTTTTGTTTATTTTTATTTTTTAAAGAATTCTTCTGGTCCAATCGACGGGTTTCAATCAGCATCGAGCGCTGTGTGTTCCGTTAAAACTTTTTTTTTTTTCTATCGGTTCCCGCGAACGGCTTTTGCTTGTTTTGTTTCGCGTTTAATGTTTCCAAATGGGGCCCTTTTAAATCTTTTCTTCTTTCTCTAAACAAAGTGGAATGTAAAGTGCGGTTCCCGGGCCGCGCAGCCCCGCGCGCAGGCTTCCGTAAACAGACTTCCCAGGTGGTCCGCGTGCGCGGATGGCCGGGGAGAGCCGTGTAATCTAGAAGATTCTTTTACTGCGCCTGCGGTCTGCTGACAGGACATTTGATGAATGGCGGCGCTCACATGGGGACAAATTGAGGCTGACAGCTGCATTTAATGATATTTATTTCCAAAGCTGCACACTGCCAGACCCTCTCCCCCCCCCCCCCCCCCCACCCCCCACCGCCCTCTCTCTACTACTGCACAGAACGAGGTTTGGGGTAAGCATGTGTGTACTTGTGTGTGTATAATATGTGTATAGTAAAGTTTATGTGCATGAGTTTGTGTCTGCGTTTGCGCACAAGGGTGCATGTTTGTGTGAGTGTGTGTGTGTGCGTGTGAGAATGTATGCGATAAATATGTGCGAGTATGTGGGAATGAATTTGTGTGTGTGTGTGTGTATGTGTGAGAGAGAGAGAGTGGGAGAGTGTGAGTGTGTGCGCGTGTGTATGTGTGAGAGAGAGAGAGAGTGGGAGAGTGTGTGTGAGTGTGTGTGAGTGTGTGTGTGTGTGTGTGTATGTGTGAGAGTGGGAGAGTGTGTGCGTGTGTGTGTGTGTGAGAGAGAGAGTGGGAGAGTGTGTGTGTGTGCGTGTGTATGTGTGAGAGAGAGAGAGTGGGAGAGTGTGTGCGTGAGTGTGTGTGTGTGTGTGTGTGAGAGAGAGAGAGTGGGAGAGTGTGTGTGTGTGTGTGTGTGTGTGAGAGAGAGAGAGTGGGAGAGTGTGTGCGTGAGTGTGTGTGCGTGTGCTGCCTGACATGCTGTAATTGATGGGGAAGTCATCACAGCAGTAATGTACACACATGCCTCCCTCCGGGAGAGTTGGGGAGCACTCTGGGCAGATTTACACCCCTCGTGCCCCATAGATCTCCCTCCTCTCCCTGGCAGGTCTCTCTCCCAGACCCGTGCTGCCAGTGAAACACCGCCCCAGGCCGAATCCAGGCCCTCCTCTGGCCCTCATCCGGCCCTCCTCTGACCCTCCTCCAGCCCACAGACACGTACGCTGGAGAGAGAGAGAGGACAGCCTGCCGTGAGGGGCCAGGGTGCGCTCAGCTTTGCCAGTCTTTACCGTCCTCTATCTGAGGACACCAGTTTGGGGGGTGAGGCGGTGGGGGGACAGGGCCTGGCAAAGGAGGCCCAGGGGGGATCTACACACACACACACACACACACACACACACAGTCCTGCACTGTAGGCAGTAGTGTAGTTAGTATAATGGGTAAGGAGCTGGGCTTGTAATTTAAAAGTCTGACACGATTCCCCGGTGGGACACTGCCGTTGAGCAATGTACTTAACCTGCATTGCTTCAGTACATATCCAGGTGTATAAATGGATACAATGTAATGTTGTATCTATGTTGGATTTAGTTCCCAATAGGAACTAAATATCGTCACTTGAAATTACGCGTACTTCCCTGATGAGTTTTACATTGCACATTTTCCTGTGCGCTAGTGTGTGTCGGAGCGCACGCACGCGTGCGAGCGGATATGCACGGGCGTATGAGCAAACAGGGGTAACCCAATACAGCGGGGGGAATCGTCAGACAATCGACCAGCTTGCTTCTATAGACGCTCCTTGTAGTTTACTTGGACATGACGCAGTTTGCTGAAAGGGACCGTGTAACATGATGAGGTATATGTCTTCACTCAGGAACTCAATGGAAAGAATGCATTCCATTGCGTATTTAGGCTGTGTAAAAGGCACTACGGGGGTGTAACTGCTAACGCAGAGAATGTTACCTTACCTGAGTCTATTTTTAAACACAGCCACGCTATGCTTTGAATGTCGCTTTACATAACTGTCCTTTATTTTGCAGCGCGAGCCATCGGACTTAACTGTAGCCCAGCTGAATGTAGGCTATATCACACTGCTTACGTTACGTGTTACACAATATTCTGCGAATATCAGAAAGCTGGCTCTGATCAATCCCAGGGAACGTGAGACAATTAATTTGCTAATGAACAGATTTTTTAATGTGTCTTATTGTACTGTTGTGTCTTACTATGGTTTTGGTAAGCAGATGTAGATAAAAAACTGTGACTGTTCCACTCAGTGATTCCAGTCAAAATGGGTCGATTTCAACGTCCAAAATTAAGAACGTTTCAAATTTCCGAACCGCTCTCATTCAAATACGAATTATTAATATCTGAGTTTCTGCTGTTTATGTGAAAAGACTGATTGTTATCTACTGATTGGTGTGTCCATTGTTATAAATAATTATTCGATGTATAATATGGACTAGATATCACGTTCCTAAAAAGGCCCATCTCTTGTTGACAGAAATGGAACGGATGTCCCATTTTATGTTTTAGCGAGATCTTGTGGAAACCTGTCAAAATGCCATCAAGCTAGGCTTTATGTTTGCGTTTGCGTCCCCCCCATGGAGATCATATCGGTTATGAAGAAACATATGTGTTTGCAAGAATCAAGCCAGACAACTTTGCACAATGCACGACTGTCTGTTTACACTGTGAGTCATTGTTCTCTCGACCCACCTGACGTTTTAGGTTGGCTAAGCCATTTTGTTTTTTTTGTTTTTTTCTCGGTCCACACCTGAGAGGCGCGTCGGAAAACTGACGGCGAGCGAACGAATTCTCCGCAGTCACGGGTTCACGCCCGGTGTTTCCTTGAACACTACCAGGTAAGAAGGCAAGGCTCTGAGTTATTAGGCCAAGGGCTTCCCCAGTTATTTTAGAGTCGCGGTCGCTAATACCTGCAAAACGGACCACGCCTCTCTGCACGGCAACGGAGGCCCAGGACGATGGGTTTTCAGCTGGGGCGTGTCTGTTTATGTCCTGTCTGATGCTGCGTCAGTCACAGTCCTATCGCCACCGTCACAATTGTATTTTCAGTACCAATTGCGTCCTAAAATAATTGCGACCCAATAATTGTATAGTTTTTTTTTAAGTCTACACCTCCACCCACATGCACGCATTACTCAGTTACAGCCCCTTGAATGATTTACAGTGTGATCGCTCATTTTTTTTATTAGTCAGATGATTTACTATGTATACTCCCTGCCGTGTTTTTGAACAGGACTGTGGTTGTACGGGAGTCTGACGTAAAACAACCGAATTTCCCCCCAAATCTCAAATTTTCTCAAGCATTAAAAAAAAAAATCAATTCGCCTGTCGTGTCACTCATGCCGGTACACTTTTTTCTTTTTGTCTGTAGAGTAGAGTATGTTTTCCAAGAGCTCCAACCAACTTCTAATTCTAAATACAATTCAAAGAAGAAGAAAAGACAACAGAAAAATAAAATATTGCGGTGTTTCTCAGATTCGATTGTAATTTGTGGTAGTGAATTGAAAATGATATGGCTTTGGGGCCAAAGCTAGGCAGTCCTGTCATAGGAGAGGGGGAAAAAAGAACATGCATACAATAGCCCTGTTTGTAGAACCTCAGAATATACAATGAAGTGCACCAACACAGAGACTCAAGGACTGCATGAGTGGTATAAGCAGACACCTATGATGTGGACACAGTCTGCAGAAAGGAAACAAACACAAAATGCAAAAACGCCACTGAGCGATGGGGCACAATGCCCCCCCCCGCCCCCCCCACTCCAAATGTAAACCTTTTGGGTAGAACCTCCCCAACGCGAATCCCCTGAAATAATGTGAACTCCGCTGTGCATTAATATTATCTGCCCTGTTCAGCCCGGCAGATAAACGGCTGAGTACACAGCGAGCTCCAGACACGCAGAGATCATAATACCTGGGCTGGCGTTTCCAGACAATAACTTTACGAGGCCGTGTTCCCGAGCGACCGAGTTTGCGCGACAGTCCCCCGCCGCCGCGCAGTTTCAGAAGAGGATTAGCTCGCCTCATTCGAGCGTGCCGCCCGGGAGCAGTCTGAAAAATCACCCAGCTGAAAGGCCTGGGGATAGCATATGATATTAGGGGCTTTGCAATCAGAATGTAAAATGCAGGAGTGGCGCTTTGTGCCTTGTTATTGTGTGGCAAGACTACACAAACTGCATGCATACTTCTCTCCCTTTCCAGTTCAGTGTGGAAGCTTTATTAGAGAGAGAACGGAAAACTGTGCTGGGGAGTGAAAATGACCCAATTTACACAAATTACACAAATTTTTTAAATTTACATTCAGCTTTACTGCAGGCATTTTAGATCACAGGCATTGGAGAGCTTTCTGGTGAATCAGGCCACAGGTTTCTTATCTTTGAGTGCTGTTTCGTCAAAGACGCCCCATTTCTCCAAGTCCCTGTGTGTGACACGCAGGGCAGGGGTAAGATCTTTCGATGAGGTAGCAGAAACAAAATGGTGGCGCGTCACAAACTTTAATGCAAGGAGGCAGTAAGTAGAGAGCGTCCATGTTCTTCACGGTGTGAATAACTGCATGCTTTGTGATAGACATGCAGTGGGCACGTGAGGTAATTCTGTGCCCGCGGCGTTTGGGTTGTGGTGGCACTCTGTCTTCGGCCCTATTCGGCGACACGGCCACAGGAGGTTCCCCCTTTGTGTGCGGGCCTGGCTCCGCCTCCTGTACCTGAAACCGATGGCGCTCGGAGGACCGGAACATTCCTCGATGGCGCCCGTGTGCGCTGCCTCCGCGTCCGCTCAGGAGCGCTCCGACCGTGACCGAGCGCGAGCGGGGCGAGCGGAGAGCGGGTGAACTCGAACCCGAGCGACGTCGGTCAGACAGCGAGGCGTGCCAGAGGGGCCGGGCTTGCGATTTGAGACGACGGAGAGATGGTCGTCGGGCGAACCCCTCCGATCCTCCCGCGTTTTTGTGCGGCAGTGTGCTTCACGGAGACCTCGCGATCCGCCAGGAGTCCGTCTGCAGGTGTGGAGGAGACATGTACTGCGTGCCTGTGGGGCTGGCGTCCTCCTCCCCGTGTCCCTGGCAGGGCTCAGTGTCTGAGCATCCTGAAGGCAATGATGGAAGATTGTGATGTCACAAATGGCGTGATTGCCATGTGTGTGATGTCATAATTGCAGAGCCATTTACATGCCGTGTGGAACTCGCAGGTTTGAGCCAATGGGTGTGGCTGGAAGATGACTGCAGGGTCTTTCGATTTGCTCAAGCAAGTAATTGATTGGCTGTACATAGCAGCCCTGCCCCTTTGTGAGGTTCATGACGCCTCACCTGGTGACTAGCTACACAGACCCCTGATGAACTCCATGAATTATTATTATTATTATTATTATTATTATTATTATTATTATTATTATTATTAATAATTCCAATGTTCCTGGTTCTCGGAGAAGCTGAGGAGACGTTTTTTTGTGTGTGTGCTTGTCCTCCTGAGAGGGTTCCCAGGGGGACAGGCTGCCTTCTCACGCGCGATAGCATTCCTGGCGATCTCGGCATTCCACGCGCGCAGAAAACAAGGTAATGAGGGGTGCCATCTTTCCCGAGAGAGGAGAGAGAGAGCGAGAGAGAGAGAGGGAGAGAGAGGGAGAGAGGGAGAGGGAGGGCTTTTTTAGAAGGTTAAGTTTAGAGTTGAATGTCAGCCACTTTCCCAGACCTGGAGAGGCGATAGGCGGTATCATGTTCCTTCTGGACGAAAAGTACCCCGACGGCATCGGCTGAGGTGGGAAAGCTCAACAGAAACGGCCTGGCGCTGCAGAAGGAGCAGGTGGAGGTCGCCGTGGTTATCTTTTAACACACAGCTTTAATCCTTGTCTTATCGGCTCTCGCCCGTGAACATTAAAATAACACTGGCTATCAAAGCCTTTTTTTTTTTCTTCTCGCTGCTGTGCCCACAACTTAAACCTTAAACCGCTGAACCATTCTGGCATTCTCTTCCCCCCCTTCCTCGTGTCCAGCACGGATGGCGCATGTTTGCGTGACTCTCTCCCGTTGATCCTACCTGCGGATTGCGTAATCACTCTCCTTTTAAAGAACTCTGCAGCTGCGAACACACGGCAGCAGCGGCATGCGCAAAAAAAAAAAAAAACTAAAAAGAAAGAAAAACGTAGGGTTCGTGAGAATTTTTCGCACTTGATTTAATGAACCGCTCCACCCCAGGATCAGATAAGGAGCGATCAGATTAGGCCTTTAAGTCATTTTATATAAACATTCATGATAGATTTAGAACACGAGGAGGAAAATAAAAAAGCAGAAAAGGTCTGGGGACCTTGATAAGTGTCTCGGAGCGGGTCCAGGTGTGTTGGAACACCGCTGGCGAATACCTGGCGGCTGCTTGGCGGAATGCGCGGTGATTGGCAGGTGTGTACAGTGTTCCCCGGAGCCGGCTGCACGCACGCACGGCCCCGGCGAGCTCTCCGCACGAGGACGGCCCACGTGTCACAGCCAAAATACTCCGCATAGCTGTCTGTGGAGGGATTCCCCCCCCCCCCCCCCCCCCCCCCACCCCCACCCCCACCCCCCACTTTTTAATTTTTTTCCTTCTGTCAAACTGCGCCTCTCCAGCGCCCGATCTCGCAGGCATTTGGCACTAAATTTCACCGGAGGGCAAGAGGTGCCGTGCCCTTTTAGTAATTCTCCCCCAAGAGGGGCCCGGGTGAAATTCGACAAGATGCTAATATCGCTAGCTGCGCTACACGCGCCGCTCACCCGCCGCGCGGCTAATGGCGGGTGACACCTCCAGACGGACGGTGTCTGCGAGCAGCGCCTTCGACCAATCAAAACGAATCGCGTACAAACCCCTGCTTACATCTTACATTCAGGCACTCAGCAACCGCTCTTACCCGGAGGGAATTTGCGCAGCTTTTATATGATTTATTTATTTACTTATTATACTTTCTTTTTTTTTGTTCTACATAAATCCGTTTATATAGCTGGATATGAGCTGAAGCAGGGTAGGTTGAATACCTAGGCAATGCCCCACCTGGAAACCTGCAGCTTTTGAATAACTCTCACCATTACACCGCAGCGCCTGCCAACGTAGTGCAACGTGATGCGTCCACGATGGCGACCCTTCAGGAACGGCCGCGCTGGAGATGTCTGCGCAATGCGTCACGCGTCTGCGGCGAACTATATTTAGAGCAGAGCACAGAGCGGTGATGTCAACAGGTGTGTGTTTACAGCCGGCCTTGTTTATTAGTCACCTGTCCCCAAGTTCACACTTGTTTTAGCTGGAAATGGGTGTTGCATTTCGGCTGTGTTCACCTGATCAGGTTCCCCTGCCTTGTTTTGGTGGTAGTGGAGGGGGGGGGGGTGGTTTCTAAGGCTAAGGCCATAGGACACGTAAGTGCTGACTCAAAGATGGATTAATATCTTTGGTAGGACAGTATTTGGCATGGATGTGTAAACCACACCTGGAACTGTAACCATGACGCCTAACACTTATGCAGCCCTGTCACCTGCAGGGTGTCACCTGCGGTGCCCTGTCCTCCGCACACTCCAAACTGAGGGCTGATCCACCTGTCACAGGTGTGCACTCACCTGGCCACTGAGCCATTGTGAGCTGAGGAGCCACCGGAGATTTTGGGCCCCCACGAAAAGACCTTACGAGGAGGTAAGTGCGATTGAGTTCGTTAGGTGACCTGATGGGCGTAACACTTTGGTGAACTACACCCCTCCACCCCCACCTCCACCCCCGACCGCCACCCCACCCCTTCACTTAGAATACACCATCCTCTGCTATGTTTGCATTGCGGTTTATCGTAAGTTAATGCTTCATGCTTACTCGGCCTATCCAAAGTTTTGGAGTTCCCCATATGACTCAGCGCGTGTGAGATTTCGTTTTCAGGCCCGTTCCCATCGGTGTGTGTGCCGCACACCCTCCGCACCTCCGCAGGTTAAATACATTTTAGATAGTCTATCTGCCTGGCCTTCCATTAAAGCTTGGCCTGCTGGCATTTCACAGCTGCACCATCCCAGTTCACACGGCACAGCTCTTTTCAGGAGTTCTGTTTTCACACAGGGGAGTTCTCGAAACTGCAACCCTCTGCCTGGCAGTCAAATCATTTCTCAATCTCACCCTCCCCCCCCCCATTCTACAGCACTGCCACCCCCCACCTATAGCAACAGCATACATCTGCCAACCTCCTGGGAGGTCTCGAACCCGCAACCCTCTGCCTGGGAGTTGAATCGTTTCTCCAAACCCCCCCCCCATTCTACAGCACTGTCACCCCCCACCTCACCCCCCCAAAAAAAGACCTTAATTTCTATAGCACTATAGCAACAGCATATGTTTTTTTTCTTCCCCCGTTGGTTTGAATCGTGGTTTTGCTGGCGTGGGGATGGCTGGTCTCCTCGTTGGCCCGCAGTCGGCCCGAGGTCGGCCCGGCCGTCCCGCCCCCTTCCTGCAGGGGGCGACGCTGACGGGATCTCTCTCTCTCCGGGTTCCTGCCCGGCCGGCAGGGCGGGGGCCCCAGCGGGGAGCCGGGCTGACGCACGTCAGTCGGAACGCAGACGGAGATTCCGCCCGTGAGTGGCATTCCGCACACGCGTGGTTACCCCCCCCCCATCCCCCCACCCCCCCGGATCGCCGCCCCACGCCACACAAAAAAAAAAACAGGTAAAATGCGTTCCACGGGTCCCTCACGTGCTTCCCTGCTGATCTCACGCTCGCTTGGGTTTGCTTTACGGGTAAGAGATGAGTATGGAAAAGATGAGTCACTTTGTTGATGTTTTTTAAAAGAAATCTCCTCCCACTCCTGTGTTGTAAGGTGCGTTGGATACATTTTCTGAGGTTCGAACATTGCTTGGCAAAGTTTAAAAAGAAAAAAAAAAAACTTTCTGCCCTTCCTTGCCGGTAAGATGATGAAACCGGTGCCACTGTTGCGTCTGCGAGCGTGGCTCTGTACTGCCTGACAATAGTTTATGATTAGTGGTCACGTGACGCTTTTGTCAAAAGCTGTGTGGCAGACTGTATCTTTCGGATCAGTTCATGTGGGGAACCAAGCCGAAGGTTGCGGGTTTGATTCCCAGCTGTGGCTCTGCCACCATACCCTAGAGTGAGGTCCTGAACCAGAATTGCTTCTGAAAGAATACGTAGCTATCAACAACATTTGCAAAAAAAAAAAAAAAACGTAATCAACTGGATGATAGCGTTGTCTTTATGTCAAAATATAGTGTAATTTGACCAAAATGCAGAGAAACGGGCTGAATGAGAGATTCAGCATCTCTCATAGTGCTCTGTGGCCAACCCCCCCCCCCCCCCCCCCACTGAAGCCTCTTGTTTACAGAACGGCGTACCTGTCCTGCTCAGGTACCTGCCTTTGAAGTCTCCTGGCTAGCCGGCAGTGCGAGTCACGCCAGGGGAGATACAGATCTGTGGTGTCAGGTTGCACACGCTCACGACAAGGCCCTCTGGAGGGTGGGGGGGGGCGTGGTGGGGGGGGGGGGGGAGAGGGGTTAATCGTGAATCTCAGGGACAAACAGGCTTGCACCATTGTGTCAGTGTACTTGCACGGATGTTGACACGGTTTTTTAATTTTGGGTGGGGCCTTGGAGTTTGAGCTTGACCAACGGTCTGGGGTTCAAACCCCAGGTGGGATAGCTGGACGCGTGTTCCTAATTGGGTCAACTGGGGTACAAACGGGCTTACAAAATCTTTCCCCGCGTAATGCGCATAGGGATTGTAACGATCGCATCGGCATTGTGAGATGTGCCGGATCACATTTCACGGTTAAGACGTGCCGACTCGACATTATTAACCGATCCGCGCCGATGACGCCACTTCCTGTCCGTGTAGTGTGCGGCAGATTCATGATCCAGAGGAAGCGGAGGGGGGTCGGCTTTGCGTGCCCCCCCCCCCCCCCCCCGGGAGCCTAAATCGCGTGGCTCTTGATAAAGGGCCCACTACAGATGGGGGAGATTGGCGAGGAAGCGCGCGCTTATGGGGCTTGTATCGTTGTGGAGGCAGATGGAGATAGCTTTGAAACACCTGCCAAGTGCGTCTGCCTTATCGCAGCTGGGATTTAGAGGCAGAGAATGGGAGGGGGGTGGGGGGGGGGTGGGGGGGCATTGACGGGTCGGGGGAACGTGAACAGGGCGCGGGACGGGCGGCGGTCTCACGCACCGGGCGACGCGGTAGTGCCGGGCGCTCTGCGGCGGGCGACACGCTTGACCTCTTTTCGGGAACTCCAGGCTCCAGCGCTCTCCTGTTCTCCCGTTAAGAGACAAACGCACGCAGGCCCCCGTCTGTTTTTGGTTGGGGGGGGGGAGGGGGTATGCTATAAGTGCAAAATAAGACTAAAATTCAAAAACTTTTTTGCAGTTTTCCCACCCTCTCTCTCTCTCTCCCACACTACCTTTTCTGTCCTTTTTCTGTCTCCACTTTGTCCTTCTCTCACCGGTCTTGCTTCATCTCCTTCTCTCTTCCTCTCTTTCTGTTCTTGCTTTTTTCTTTTTCTCTCTTTTTTCTTTTATATCTTCCCTCTCTCACTCACATCTCCCCTCTATTTCTGCCTCTCTCCCCCCTCTGTCTCTCTCTCCCTGTTTCTCTCCCCCTCTCTCCCCCCCCTCTCTCCCCTCTCTCTCTCCCTCTCTTCCTCTCTCTCTCCCCCTTTCCCTCTCTCTCTCTCCCTCTCCCTGCCCCATTCCCTCCTTCTCTTGCAGAACGCAGATGAATGGAGTGATAAGCAGGGCTTTGGCAGGGGAGAGACCCCCCTGGGTCTGGCGGCAGGAGGGTTTCTCCAGAGAGAGAGAAACGCTCGGCTGCTTCCTGTTGGGGCTCAGCGGGTGACAGCCGGGCTCCATCAGAGCTCAGCTACAGCTGGAGAGAGCCAGGGACGTAACAACAACAAGAACAATCACTTCTGCTATTATTCTTTCATGTATTTAGAATCGTATGTTTGTCATATTCCCATTCTTGTTATTATTATTACTGTATTAATCCAATGATGCCTGAACTGGAAAATGTTCCTGATCAGATTCTCTGATAAGTTTTGGTCCTTCTCCAACAAACTCTCTTTGACGTTTGCTATTAATGAAGGGGGTAAGGCAATCTCTCATGGCGCCCTCTACAGGGCTTTTCGTGCTGGTGCAGGAGTGCCGACCGTCTCTTCCTGTCAATCAGAGAGCACGTCCCGTTCGATGGGCAGAGTGGGGCTGTGTGTGTATGTGTGCATGTGTGTGTGTATGTGTGTGCGCCCGTGCACGTGTGTGTGTGTCTGTGTGTGTGTGTGTGTGTGTGTGTGTGTGTGTGTGTGTGTGTGTGTGTGTGTGCGCCCGTGCACGTGTGTGTGTGTGTGTGTGTGTGTGTGTGTGTGTGTGCCCGTGCACGTGTGTGTGTGTGTGTGTGTGTCAGAGGGAGCAGTGACAGGCTGATTGATTGATGGAAGCTCACAGCGCTGGGTGATGGGGGTGTGGTAGGGGGAGCTGGAGCACACAGCGCTGGGTGATGCGGGTGGGGTGGGGTGGGGGGAGCTGGAGCACACAGCGCTGGGTGATGGGGGTGGGGTGGGGGGAGCTGGAGCACACAGCGCTGGGTGATGCGGGTGGGGTGGGGTGGGGGGAGCTGGAGCACACAGCGCTGGGTGATGGGGGTGGAGTGGGGGGGAGCTGGAGCACCCCAGGCTCTTCCCTGGCCGTGTGCTTTCCATGTTTGTTTTGTGTGCCGGACTGCTGACGTGCTGCTGACGCGTGTGACGCTACCTCAGGAGCGAAGCGGATGGAGGAAGAGGAGTCAAGGGGAGGAGGAGCAGGAGGAGGTGCAGGGTCCCTTGAGTCCAGCGCAGGCTCCATTAATCACTGCGGTTATTGCCACTGTCACAGGCGCTGAACTCCGGCAAGGTGCTGGAGGAGAGACGAGGAGGGGGGGTTGTTTTTGGAGGAGGTGGGGGGGGGGGGAAGGGGACGGACGGGAGCGTTGGTGGGGGGGTGGGTGAGGTCACGGCACGGGGACGACGTGGTCAGCCGCCCCCCCATCCCGCTCGCTCACCTTTTGAACCGGCGGGGTCTTGAGAGAACAAAAGAGGCCGGAAGCAGCTGAGGGCCCGCTCCTGTGCGCTTTCTTACGGCCCCCGGGCCCACAGGAGATCAATCCCCCCGCCCCCCCCCCCTCAACAACCCCCCCACCCCCTGCCCCCACCCCCGTCCCCGTCCCGAACGCAGGAGCCGACCCCGGGCCCAGCGCACCGCTGTTTTTAAACGGGGAAGTCCAGTCACCCCCCCCCCCCCCCATTTTACCTTTTGTGCGTCTGGCAGTGGGACAGGATGCGAGGATGTTTTCTTTGCTGTGTGTTTTTTTTTTTGTTTTTTTTTCTCGAGCTCAGGGGGTGCAGGGGGGCCGCGAGGGGAGGGGGGGGGGGGGGGGGGACAGGGCTGGCTTTTTCTTTTTCTATTTCTGTCCCTGGGAGGGAACAAGTGTCTGTCCCAGGAGGGGGGGGGGGGGGGGGGGGCGCGTCTGTGTCTGACCCGAAAGCGCGTCAGAGAGGGGGGGAAGTGCGCCTGAACGATCCTGAAAAAGGGGAAGGAAGCCTCGCCGTTACCATGTCTCACAGTCACTATTAAACCCCCCCTCCCCAAAACCGCCGCCCCCCCTCCCAGCCCCCCCCCGTATCAGGTCCCCGTCCTCTCTTCTGACTGAACTGAGCGGCGGATAATTCCAGGAACCTGCGGGCTCTATTTTTAAAGACGCTCCGCGCTGGAGCGGAGGAGACAGGCCGGGCCTTGGGCATGGAAATCCCACAGCCCAATCAGCGGCTCGGGAGCACTTCCTGTTACCCGTCTAACCCCACCACCCCCCACCCGCCGCCGCCAGCCCGCTGGCACTCACCTGAAATGCCATTTCCCTGAGGCGGGGGGAGGGGGGGGGGGGGGGATGGGGGGGTGGAGAGGCGTACTTGTTCGATGTATGACCCCGTTTAATCCAATTTGAGTCACGGCTTTTCTGTTTTTTCGGTCGATGTCGCTTTGGGCATGTTTGAAAGCCGTCCAACAAAGAGAAAAGCTCAAATTTGATTAGGACTTCATTTTAGGTCCATGCTTAAGAAAATCTAGCAGGTTTTTCAATAATTTAAACAATTCTTTTAATGTGATTTTATAAGACAGTCTATGCAGTATTGAGTAAAGATTAAATGGACAGAAAGTATTATGCGTATCCTAGCCAGCATTTGGGGGTCAATTAGCTGCTGTTTGGGAACCTCTGCAGGAGCCTGTGTCTGGCAGAATTTGTTTGTGTTCATGAGGACATCTGCAGGTGAACCGTTTCCATCCCAGTACCGGGCCGCTTCCCGAAGACTCCGGCAGATAGGAGCTTCCACAGCCATGTCATCGCACCTGCAGCGCTGATGCCCTTTCGGCTAATTACACCAATCAGCTGCTTCCCTGCAGAGGGACCTGCCAGCTTCAGTCCTCTTCCAGTGCTTTGGCTCACCTCTGACTCCCAACGCGGCAGGTCAAAAGCTCTAATCGAAATTCACCCGTGCCCCCACGGGCCGAAGATGTTGTGCGACAGTGTGCCATAAAACTTCCTTTCTCTCTTGATTGAAGCACTGGCAAGTG
Source organism: Anguilla pacifica (assembly GCA_039654925.1). Taxonomy (NCBI): domain Eukaryota; kingdom Metazoa; phylum Chordata; class Actinopteri; order Anguilliformes; family Anguillidae; genus Anguilla; species Anguilla pacifica. The sequence continues at coordinate 172,896 of JBDGNX010000024.1, forward strand.
GCACAAAAATCAAAGAACAAACTGATTTCTGCTGAAAGCCAATCTGTGGGAAAAAAAGAGAAGAAAAAAAAGAAACTTGGCAGGTCACATCCAAAAGGCATACTTTTATTTTTTAATTTTTTAAAAAGCTCTCATGTACCGGGGGCAGTGTAGCCCTGTGCAGGCTCACACGCCTGGCTCACCCCTCCCAAATGTTCTCACCCGGAACTGGATGCTCAGGTCATTAGGTTGCCACAAACAGGATCACGTCGTCTCTGGATGCCAAGAAAAATAGTCTTCAGGGGTGACGCCAAGGTCATGAAAACAAGGTATGTTTTCCCGTCCTGTAAGTCTGTGTGACGGGGTCACCAAGCAAGACCAAGCATGTCACTTCTGGAAGTCATCTCCACCGGTGAGATTGCGTGACATATATTAAAAGTAATTAGCCACCTCAGACCACAACCTGAACGGCTGTTGGCTTGTAACAGGAACACCTCCATTTTTTTTTGTTTCTATTGATACGATTCCAGGTTGCATGCAGGGAGATGTTACTTACCATTAGGCCTTTTGGAAATCTTTTGGAATTTCTACTGACATTGAAATTCTTTTTAATTCCCTGGTACCCCCCCGCCCCTTCCCTTCTTCCCCACCATTTCTGCATAATCTCAGGGCTTGTCAGGATCTGAATGACAGGCTCAGTTATGTCTAGTATTTAAAAACATAAGTGCTCATGTCATGTAGAACTCACGGCGGCGTTGAAAAGCTTTTCATATCCAATTAGAGCGCGCTTTGTTTTGGAGCGATGGCAGAAACGGTCGTCCTGTGGAACCGATGAAGCCAAACTCTGTGAGGTTAAGTCTGGGTCTTCAGGGGGGTGGATGTGGGGGGGGGGGGGGGGTGAGGGCAGGCGGGGTGGAGGCGGGGTAGTGTGGCTCATATAAAAGGCGAAAGCACGAGCAAATTGCACAGTCCATCAGGCTTAGAAAAAGAGATAAAGATAAAGTTTCTGTGAATGCTTTGAATTCCTTTCAGGCTCAGCTTGTTTTAAGTGGCGCAAGTGCACAGGGCTTGAACTTTGTGTGTGTGTGTGTGTGTGTGTCTGTCTGTGTGTGTGTGTGTGTGTGTGTCTGTCTGTGTGTGTGAGTGTGTGTGAGTGTGTATGAGTGTGTGTGTGTGAGTGTGTGAGTGTGTGTGTGTGTGTGTGTGTATAAGTGTGTGTGAGTGTGTGTGTGTTTGTGTGTGTGTATGAGTGTGTGTGTATGTGTGTGTTTGTGTGTGTGTGTGTGTATAAGTGTGTATGAGTGAGTGTGTGTGAGTGTGTGTGTGAGTGTGTGTGAGTGTGTATGAGTGTGTGTGAGTGTGTGTGTGAGTGTGAGTGTGTGTGTGTGTGTGTGTGAGTGTGTGTGTGTGTGTGTGTGTGTGAGTGTGAGTGTGTGTGTGTGTGTGTGTGAGTGTGTGTGTGTGTGTGTGTCCTCAGTGTGTCCTGAGCTTACAGCGCTCACCCTTGCTGGCTGTTTGCACTCCACTCTTACACTCATAATTCACACATGCCCTGACACGGCAACAAACACACACAGTTGTGTTCCTGTCCTGTACACAGGTCCTTAGGTGTTTGTAAGTGCCTGGACTGTGTAAGCATACATACCCATGTTTGTGTTGCTCCTTTAACAAACCTTGCCCCCGGGGCAGGCCAGCAACATTAAAAGTGCCCTAATTTGGCCAACGCAGGCACTGTCTCACTCACAGTCACACGCAGATGTGACCCTCGCCTGGAGAGTCATTGTTTGTTTTTACGTTTCCTCCCCGAGCAAGAGGCGTGAGCATCGGCCACCTCCGCCTGCTCAAGGTGAGCAAATTTGGCCTGAGCACCTGTGTTCACTGGCTCTGGGGCAATTTCACACAGAGCGTAGGAGAAAAGCAGGCGAGGGGTCAAAGGTCAATTCAAATTCGGTTCAACTTTATTTGTATGTTTTACAGTGACGCTGTCAATGGTGTTTTACAGTGGAATTAGGCAAAAAAAAATAAAACTAGGCCTGAATCCCCAAACAGTGAGCAACTGAAATAAAAAATATATGAAATAAACTCCCCAGTGGGAAGAGATTTTGGGAAGAACCCCACAGATGGGAAGCCCATCTTCCACAGGCTGGCCTCATGTAATAGCCAGGTCTAGGGCCTGCCTCGTGCGCAATGATCGGTTCATAAAAACTTATATCCTCATACCTCTTTTTCTTCTTTTGCCACTTTAAAGTAGTAATTTAGCAGTGGGTCCATGTTCATGAAAAGAGCACAGCCTTGGCTGATCTGCTCGAAGCTGATGCTGACTGCTAGGCAGGCCAAGCAGCCACTTTGCCCAACTTCTTTTCAACAGCATACCTGAGCGCCTTTGATATGACGGAGGGCCTGTTCACAGAACGCATCTTCAAAACATTTTCACGCCTGATGGTAGCGGCGATTGTGCCCCGTGTGAACGCACCCGCTCGAGTGACGTCCTGCTGTGCGTGGTGCCGCGTCATCCATGTTCCCGAAATCAAAGGCTATCACGGTTGAGAACGCGGCAGCGTTTATCTTCGCTCGTATCGACCGCCCTTTCCCAGAAGACTGAGGAAGCGAAGTGTGTGCGCACACGACAGCACAGCGGCGAGCGCTGCACACCAGCCTCCTGCGAGGAGTTTCGCCACAACCACTGAGTCAATATTTTGGCGTGCTCACGCTTATCTTGAAAAAAATCGGTTTTTGGCACAAACGCTGCTCCAAAGGTGTTGGTGGGCTGTGTGTGTGTGTGTGTGTGTGTGTGTGTGTGTGTACGCTCTGAACAGGACCTGCGGTGGTGAGAACGAGGATATGGTGAACGTGTGTGTGTGTCTGTGTGTGTGTGTGTGTGTGTGTGTGTGTGTGTACGCTCCGAACAGGACCTGCGGTGGTGAGAACGAGGATATGGTGGACGTGTGTGTGTGTCTGTGTGTGTGTGTGTGTGTGTGTACGTGCGTGTATATTTGTGTGGACGAAGGACGCAACATATCCAGAGTGACTTACATAACATTTTACATAGCATTTACACTGCATCCATTTATACAGCCGGATATACACTGCATAGTGAAGCACTTAAACAATGCAGGTTAAGTACTTTGCTCAACGGCAGTGCCCTACCCGGGAATCGAACCTGCGACCTTCGGGTCACGAGTCCAGTTCCCCACCCACTACACTACACTGCTGCCCCCTGAAACGACCTGCTAACGTACACGCGCCGTCGCCATGGGGCTCCTTCACTTCCATGTGGATGTAATTGTAGCGGGGGATGCTCGCGGAGCTGTTTAATTTGCTCACGTGGTTACGCGCAGGCTGCACTCAAGGCTGCAGTTTGCGCTCATCACATTTTCGCGTCGCCTTGCTCACTTCTGCTATTTGCCTTTGATCTTTATTATTGGCATCGGCCTTTTGTCCTTCAACACAATGAAAAATAAATCAAGGGCCCTCCCACGCTCAATTTATGATACGGCAATGAGAAAGAATAAGACAATAAAAATAATAATAATAATAATAATAATAATTCTTTTTTTTTCTTTTATTATTGGCAGTGGCCAATCAGGATGGAGGACTCGACTTCTGTGATTGTGAGCTGAGGGCGGCCTTCACCCTTGGGGTGAGGGTGGGGGGCGGGGGGAGCTAGGGGGTGGTGAGCCTAATATGTGAGGACAGTCACACCATTTCTCTGGAATCATGAAGAGGTTGTGTTTTTTTTTTTGGGGGGGGGGGGGGGGGCAGGTCAGTGAGACGCCCAGGTGTAAATATCACTCCTCACATGACTGTGGGCACGCTCACCTGTGCTCACCTGTGCCGTCAGATTTCCCCCAAACCATAAGACTGCGGACGGTACCGCATGTGTGTGTGTGTGCGTGCGTGCGAGTGTGTGTGCATGTGCGTGAGTGTGAGCGTGTGTGCAAGCGTGCACACACGTGTTGTGTGTCAGGATGAAACAGGAGATCTGGTGTGGGTTAGAGATCCAGGTAAACAGTCATTTTGTGGAAAGTGAGAGGTGGTTGTATAATGCGGGTAATCTGTGGGGGAACGTGCCTCATTGCTGAGGCTATTTTCACTGGGCAGCAGGGGAGATGCACAGCATGCTATTAAGCTGAGCTCACTTAGCGCTCAAAAATAAATGTGACTCGTTTTTGTAACGAGGTGAGAAAACCAAAAATATAGCTTGAAGAAACGGACTTAAACGTGACCTCAAACGGGATGGATTGCTGGGGGAGGTGCCCTCGAGGATAGTGGGCCACTTTGCACCGAGAAGCTTTAAAGAGAAGGAGTGTATGTGCAGTGATCTAATGAAAGAACTCATTCCTCTCATCTCCATCCATTTTTCTTCATATATTGTTAACACACACGCGCATGCATACAGACACACACACACGTGCACACACACATACACATACACACACGTGTGTATATATATATATATATTTATATGAATCTATATATAGCGGACTTACCATCACATATTTACTGCATTCTTACAAGCAGTACAGGACTTAAATGCATAGTCTTTGAACCTTTTCTCTGTTTACTCATACAGAGAAGCGTCTGAAATAGCGATACATCAAGTCTACCGCAGATTACTGTTAGCCTTTTTAAAAGAGGTTTATTTTTTATTTATTTTTTTTTTACTCCAAATTTGCTCTCTTTGCTTTTAAGTAAACTAATCTTTGGCAAATACCGTAGGCTTTCATGAGTCACAAAATAATGTAAAGTCTTGTATCAAAAAGAATGAAAGACACATTCAAAGTTTAGGATCAAAGGACCCCGAAATAAAGCAGGGATTTAGAACGCTAGAATGCTCATCATTCAGTGACAGAAATATTGTGCTTTTTTTTTTTTTTTAACCTCTGGAGGCTTTTTGAATTCCTGCACTGTTCAACAACCTTATTGTTGTAGGCAGGTTTACCCGACCGACTGTGTTTTGAAATGGAGGTGCTGGTTCTATTCTGCTTTTTTTCTTTCCCGAGGGTGGGGTGTGGCATGGGCGTGGTGGGGGGGGGGTGGGGGGGCTTAGGTGGTAACTGCGACATCAAACAGACATCAAACATCGGGGCTTTAGTGTACTGCTATTCTACACTGTCGGAAGTCTTGACCAAGGCGGTGAGCGCAATCTACCTGCAAACACGTGTTTTTTTTTTTTTCTTTTGTTTTTGGTTTTTTTTTTGTTAAAAATGCGATTGTGCCGTTCTGCCGGGGTTTCAGACTGTTGTTCACCTGCGTTTGATCTCGCTGGCGGTTCCACCTGCTCGCCGTGCGCCCTGGAAACGGGTACGCTCGTACCTGTCCGCAAAGTTTACTGACTGACTCAGTGTCAAACAGCCCCGCCCACACTTTAGAGGAATCGATATCGCTTTTTTTCTCCTTTTTTTCCCACCATGCACTGCTTGGAAGAACTCCTGCAGTTGGAAACCATTGGTCTGCATCTATAGGCCTATATTTATTTGTTTGTTTGCTTCCCAGGTTTCTCAAGGATTACAGCCTAGCTTTTGCCTCTGCCACGATTTGAGAACGGTGGCGAATATTTTAGTCTCGCTTCGTTTCATCTTGTTTGTTTATACTGCAAACATTTAAAATGCGACAGCACTATGGTTGTCAGCATGCCAAGCAGGTACACTGAATTACAGTATAATACTGTTTTAGGTGGGGGTTAGGGTTAGGGCTTCACTGGGCAGCTTTATAACAAGCAACAACAAGAACAACAACAGCAACAACAACTGAATTTTGCATACCTGTAATTCGGTATGTCAATCGACCAAAAGTGGAAATAAGTCATTTTCACACGATATACGCTTACCAAAGTTTGGCCTGTTGGCAGTTGGGTATCTTGGCATTTGAAATTTTTCTGACAGCTTTGGCCCAATTGTGAATGCTGCTGTCATGCTATCCCATAAAAATGGCCTATATAAGGCAAATCCAGTGCAAAAAGGATGTGCTCATTTGCCTCCCAAAATGACTGTTACAGTAACTATCAATCTATCAGAAAGCGTGGGAAAATGAAAGAGTACAGGGCCACCAGAGCACACCTGCACCAGTGTATGGAGTACAAGGGGAAAGTGGAGATAAGGGGAGAGGGAAGTAGAGCGGGTCTCAGGCAATGTGCTGCAGGAAGTGGCGCGTAGCATTAATTTAGCGGATTCTCGCACCCAGAGCGGCCTGCAGTGTAAGTGTGAGAGTGAGCAACAGAGCCGGGCCTGGCTGACTGCGTCTCCGGGCCAGCGAGTGTTGATCTCTCTCTCTCTGTGCGATTGCATGGAGGTGCCCTCCCCTCCCTCACGCACATGCTCACTCACGCTCAGGCCGACCTCTCCTGCCACGGAACGCCCTGCTCCCCGTCGCCCCTGCCCCCCTCTCCTTCTCTTTGCCCCCCTCTCCATTGCCCCACCCCCCTCTCTGTCGCCCCGCCCCCTTTTCCATCACCCCACTCACCTTCTTGTCGCCCCAACCCCCCCCCATCACCCCGCCCCCCCTCCTTGTTACCCTGCCCCCCCTCTATTGCCCTGCCCCCCTCTCCACAGATCTCCCCTCTTCGCCCCGGCCCCCTTTTCGTTGCCCGGCCCCCCCCTCTCCATCACCCCCCCCCCCCCCCATTGCCCCACCCCCTCTCCATCGTCACCCTCATCGCCCCGCCCCCTCTCCATCACCCCCCCATTGCCCCGCCCCCTCTCCATCACCCCCCCATCGCCCCCCCCCCCCCCCCATCGCCCCGCCCTCTTCCTCCCGTGGCGTGTCTGGTAGTGCCTGCTCGGACTCGTCAGCCTGTTTATATTTGCATGTTTACCTGAGCCCGTGCCAGGCCCTGCGCTCCCCCTGTCTATCCACAGCGATGCGCCCCTGTCACGGAGCATTTCGTCCCCGGGATTATCTCTGATCACCGCGGCGATAGCGCCGCCCGTCCATGGCGGTGCCCACAGGTAAGAGCCGGGGGGGGTGGGGGGGGGGGGGCTGGTCCCCCGGGTTTCGTGCGGATGGGAAAAATAGAAGTGTTTCGGTTATCTGAACGCGATGGTCCTTAGATTGCCCGCGCCCCTTTCATAGCGGCATTCCCTCGCTGATGAAACGACGGGGGTCAAAGGTCGCCGTCTTTACAGTGACTGACATGTCGTCTCCTATAAATGAGATGCAGGAGCCATTCTGAGACACAGCCTCGGGGAGACCTCCCAGCTTTTACTCACCGTGTCGCCAAAGGTAACAAATCTGCGCTGGAATTAAGATAAAACTCATTTGTGTGTATGTGTGTATGTGTATGTACAGTGTGTGTGTTTGTGGGTGTGTGTGTGTATGTGTGTGCGTGTGTGTGTGTGTGTGTGTATGTATGTGTGTGTGGGTGTTTGTGGGCATGTGTGTGTGGGTGTGTGCGTGCGTGTGTGCGTACTGTGTGTGGGTGTGTGTGTGTACAGTATGTGTGTGCGTGTGTGTATGTGTGTTTTTATCGGTGTGTATGTGTGTGTGTACAGTGTGTGGGTTTGTGTGTGCGTGCGTGTGTGTGTGTGTTTGTGTGTGTGTAGCGGCTGGCACTTTGATATAATCTTGCATCTCATTTTACAGGTTTTCAGCTCAGAGGTGTCGTCATAACCATAATAAAATTCTTGAAGGTGTGATAACAGCAGCAGACAAAACAGAATTAATAAAGGTTAACATTGCACACGACATGCTTCCTGGTTTAGAAAAATGTAAACTACAGAAACACAAATGTAAAGAAAAACAAAATAATCTGAGACATCCATGGTTTCATTTTAGTCCTGCAGAATTTTGTCATGAGCAGTTTCAGTTTTCAAAAAGTAAATTTAATGTTAAATGTGCTATATAATCAGTACGGATGGATTTTCATGCAATATTCTTTACGTGTGGGGATAGTTTTAAAAAAAAATCTGGATTATAATATGCACTTGAAAGTTTTCTAAATTGATTTTAAATTAGATAGATTTTAGCCAGATCTACATTCATTTCATTCAAAATTGTTTTCGGCCCTTTGCAATGTAAAAGATCAAAACAAAAACGTCTCCTTTGTTGCGTTAAAAAAAGAAAAGAAAAAAAGAAGCCACCTCTGGAAAGTATATTGTCCTTTATTTGCCCCCTGGCAGAGGGTCATGTCAAATTTACAGTGTTGTCTGAACAGAGAACAGGGCACCACATTTCCCTGTGTGTTTGGAGCACAATGTTCCCGTCATTAATTACAGTCCCGCCGTCTCTGTGCTTCTCCCAAAACGAATACGCCGGTGCGTGCTTCAGTTTACGTGTTTTGTTTATTTCGATCCTCCTTTTTGACCCGCTGGCCCGCACCTTCGCTCACGGAGTAGTCCGTTCTCCTGAGTTATAAACAGGTTAGCTCCGGGCTATTCTGAGCTGTCAACCAAACTGACTCACCTGTGTCTTAACTGTCTAATTAGACGTAGCGAGGCGTACGCGTGCGCTCACACGCACACGCATACGCACACATGCACACACAAAGCTTGGCCGTCTTTCCTGCTTTGTTAGGGAGTGTGGTGTGGCTTCTTGTAAAAACCATGCAAAGGTAACCGTGATTAACCTGGCGTATCTGGCGTTGAGCGTGCAACAAAGATTATGACTAATGGCAAATTGCAAGGAAATATGACATGTGTCTGTACTTTCTCAAGGAGTATTTCCATGCTTTATGTCAACACACACGGCCGGAGTTCTGTTTTTCATTTTCAAAAAATAAACACACACACAAAAAAAAACAACAACACTGCTGTTAGGTATTTCTGAGGAGGGTAGCCTCCTTGTTAAGTTGATCGTTGACATATAGACCTACCTCAGTGCGCGTAAATTACATTTCATACATTTCTGTTTCATCATCATTGCTGATGCATTTTTTGAAGAACAGCAGGAATTATGTTTTTCCCCCACTATCATTCTTATGCCTCACGCAGAATGAAAAAAAAAATTGTCACAGAAAATATGCCTTTCATGTTCTGTGATGCACTTATTCAGCACAAACGTCACTGGGGTAGATGAGGTAACAGTGTGTAGATCAAAGGGAGCTATGCCGTCCGGGACAACGATAGCAGCCCTTCTGGTAAACTGACAAAACGTTTGCGCAGTGGCAACCGGTACGCACACAGGTATTCCATCACGGGTACGCACACAGGTATTCCATCACGGGTACGCACACAGGTATTCCATCACGCAGACACGAGACATTTTAAAACGTAGTCAACTGCCACGCTTATTTTTGTTCATGGGGCCTTTCGTTCATGGCCCTCCCCAGTCTGTCCCGTTGAAGTCGTTATGCTGAAGCTGCAGGCCCACCACATGACCGTGATCACAATTTTTTCGTTAACATTTTGTTTTTGTTTAACGAAAATCTTTACTATGAAGCATTGCTTTTAATCAATGTTTAATTTCAAATGTTCAGTAAGTAGGAAAATAGCCTATGAAAAACTTATTTTCTCCTTTATAACAAAATGATTTGTAGAACATATACTGCACCCTGGGAATATCATGTCATTAACTCTATATTAGGACAGGAACTTTGCGTGTTTAATGATACTCGTGTGTAGGCCATTTACTGTATCTTCAAGGATGGCGACATTACGTTAACGGCGCTCATTATCCCCAAGCTGGTTAACTAGTTTTGCGACACTGCGCCATGACTCAAATTGTGTTCACCTCAGTACCATGCTCTCGGCGCTTCGTAGAAAATTCCATTTCCTGTACTGCTCCCGCGGCATTGAAAAGGGTAGCCAAGTTCCTTCAGGGAAAACCCCAAAAAAAACATATTTCCTTTGAAAGAAATCTGGTTGACCTTCTGAAATGTGATCTTGTCAGAATCTGTTGGATTAATCATTCGAATGAAATGTCATCTCCTCACTCCCAATTTTTTTTGTGTGTGCGCCTTCCTGTTGTTTTGTCGTAACGTCTGGCTAATTGAGATGGGTGTGGGTGTTTAATTTTTTTTTCTTTTACCTGATTGCTGCAAGCCTCTCTCTGTCTGCCCGGTTTTCCGTTTCCCCGCTGTCTTCAGATTTGATTGCTCAAGCTCGGTTCAGCGGGAAAGGCACATGCTAACCGCACGCTGTGACCAGACAAATGTATTGCTGGGGTGTATGTATGGTTGTTATGTTGCAGCAGGGGGAAGGATTTAAAATGGCTTCTTTACGCAGGCTTTCATTCCAGCGATTTCCAGCAGACACGCAATATGAACTGCATTTAAAAAAATAAAATAGAAAATATATGTTTTTTAAAAAACATAAAATATTTTTCAGAATATATAATGAAAAATGTATTTCACACATGTGTATTTAAACATATATGGCAATATCTCAAAGTTGGACAAAGTGACATTTAATGCAATGCTGTAGAAATTACACACAATAACATAACATAATGACGAGAACAGGCCATTCAGCTCAACAATGCTTGCCATTTTCATAAATATATATATATATATATTATATTATATAAAAAATTATTTACTTTTATTTAATTTATTTTACTGACATAATATAGTAAGTTAGTCTATGTTGACTAATACAGCTCTTGATGTTTCAGGCTGGGTCACGAGAAGTTCAAAGTTCACCACTTGTTCTGCGGCGCCATTGCTGTACCCTCTCCAGGCCAGGCACAGGAAAGTGAACAGATAAATACCAACTCATGAGTGAAGGGTTCTGGTGGATCTGTTCAATTCCCCAGTAGAACACTGCTGTTGTATCCTTGAGCAATCAAGGTACTTAACCTGCATTGCTCCAGTATATATATCCAGCTGTATAACTGGATACAATGTAAGTCGCTCTGGCTAAGAGCGTCTGCTAAAAATGCATGCAAACTAAACTATCACCTTCACCTTGCATTACTACCAGGTATTTCCTGCATAGAGGAGTGTCTGACAGGACAGGAAAAACACAATTAAAAAAAAAATTACTTTGTGAAATTACATAGATTTACAGTATCTACAAAATGTGTGTAGCTCTCCTTATTCACAAAGTCACACTGACCTTCTTTTTTATTTTTTTTTCTTTGTTTTTTTTTTACAGGTCACTGTCTAATTGCTGTAACATGGATTTGAAATGTAGCAACGTCGTGTGGAAAAGAAGGCTCCTGAGAGAAGCAACATGGGGCTATTTTTTTTTTTTAATGGTGAAACAACGACCACGCGCGCTCAAAAGGTGATGATTGACCTCCCGGACCTCGCACGCTTGCGCCATAATCAGGGCTCAAATGAAGGCCATGACATCAGAAAGGGTAAAAAAGCTCCTCTTTTAGCCCCCGTAAGGACGAGCTCGGGACAATGGGCTTTCAGGTGGATTGCCTTTCAGCGCCCTCCATTGTGACCCATAATCCAGAGTGGGAACGGGACGTTCTGTGCAGACGCACATGAAGAAGAAGCAGGGGGGGAAGCGTGTCTCTTACCGAGGAGCGCACCAGGTGATCGTTACAGCCGGGACGTTAATTGTTTCGTTTTAAATAAAGTTTCAGGGTCTAGTGTTTGTGTTAGCCAATGAGGCAATCAGGCACGGTGGATGGCAGATGGCTCCCTCCCACCTTGCCGATGATAGTTTCACATTTTTTAAAATTTCTTTTTCTTTTTTTTTTTTTTATAGAAAATTGGACAGGGATTGTTCGGACGGGGAATTTCCTGAGTCATTCTGCGTGTGGGCTGCAGATGGAAAATGAATCAGTCTGTGGACCTTTTCCACCACTAAAGGCTGTGTGTGTGTGTGTGTGTGTGTGTGTGTGTGTGTCTGTGTCTGTGTTTGTGTGTGTGTGTGTGTGTGTGTGCATGTGTCTGTGCGTGTGTGTGTGTGTGTGCATTTGTGTGTGTATGTGGGTGTGTGTGTGTGCATGTGTCTGTGTGAGTGTGCGTGTGTGGGTGTGTGTGTATGTGTGTGTGCATGTGCATGTGTGTGTGTATGTGTGTCAGTGTGTGTGCGTGCGTGTGTATGTGTGCATGTGTCTGTGTTTGTGTGTGTGCGTGTATTTGTGTGTGTGTGTGTGTATGTGTTTGTGTGTGTGTGTGTGTGTGTGCGTGTATTTGTGTGTGTATGTGTTTGTGTTTGTGTGTGTGTGTGTGTATTTGTGTATGTGTGCATGTGTCTGTGTTTGTGTGTGTGTGTGTGTGTGTATTTGTGTGTGTCTGTGTCTGTGTTTGTGTTTGTGTGTGTGTGTGTGTGCGTGTGTGTGTGATGTCCGTTTTCTGATGCTTTACCCTTTGGGAGTTGGGGGGAGTAGTGTTGTGTAATAAGCACTTCACTTCCACAGGCTCTGGGGATGGCATTCCTCACTTTTTTTCAGAAAGCAGACTCATCCCCCCTCCCTCTCTCTCTCTCTCTCTCTCTCTCTACCCATGCCCAACAGTGACCCAGCCTGCTTCTGTCTCTAACGAGCGTGTCCACATGCCTGTGGCTCCCGGGTTCGAGCCACGGCAACCTCACATGCCCCTCACCATGGCCCAAGCTCGGCGATGCTCGCTGTGTCTGACTCGCTGTGTCTGATCCTCTGTGTCTGACTCGCTGTGTCTGATCCTCTGTGTCTGATCCTCTGTGTTTGACTTGCTGTGTCTGATCCTCTGTGTTTGACTCACTGTGTCTGATCCACTGTGTCTGACTCACTCTGTTTGACCCCTCACCATGGCCCAAGCTCGGCGATGCTCGCTGTGTCTGACTCGCTGTGTCTGATCCTCTGTGTCTGATCCTCTGTGTCTGACTCGCTGTGTGTGACTCACTGTGTCTGATCCTCTGTGTCTGACTCGCTGTGTCTGATCCGCTGTATATTACTTTAAGTTGTATTCATTTGGCAGATGCTCTTTTCCAGAACCACTCAGAACAGGAAGAGGAGATAAGTGCATCCACCTGCGTTATGTGACGGCACCGATGCCAGAGACCAGGCTAACTGCATTCGCAGACCAGCAAACGCATACGCCCAAAACATCATTGAGCGATTAAATTTAGTTAACTCATGCCAAACCTAGAACCGTAATGCGAATCATACCTTCATACAGATACAACGTACGTTGAAAACCGTAAAAAGCTAGCTGTTGAAGCAATGAAAACAGAAGAAAACAGTGCTCGGGACGGGGGTGGGGCATGGGGGTTGGGGGGTGGGGTGGGGGGTCTTCAGTCTGCGTTGGAAGATGGCCAGCGAATCTGCGGTCCTGGAGACTGAAGCAGACGTAGGTGCTTCGTGCAGCAGGTCCTTTCCACAGTGTGGAACTGGATCCGTGAGGACGATGTGTTCTTCTGCTTGCCTCTCCTCTCCAATCTCTGCGTTTTTTTTTTGGGCGAACGGGTTTTTACTGTTCAGCTCTTTCTGTTTCCTCCAGAAAGCGTTATGGTCATAGGCGTGCCGTTGCAGGATGTATTTCATACGTTCATTAGAATTTACTGCAATGTTAAATTTGACTGTGTGAAGTCCAGTTCAGTTTCAGTTTTCATTTGCCGTTGGCCATGTAATCGAAATTATTTTCAGTCATTTTGGAGTAGCAGGAATTTGTCGGACCTGCCGACGAAATTTTAAACTTTAAAAGTTCCAGTATTTTTGTTGGAATTGACCGTGTCGTCTTTTTTTCAATTGCGTTTAATTTCAGTTGGCCATGTAAATTCAGCTCAGCTCTTAGTATTTTCTATAGACTGACTGTGCAACTGTGCGACTCAGTTCCATCATTGTCATTAGAATTGACCAAATAATTAATATTCAATACCAGCGTTGTCACTGGGACTCGAATGTGTCATTTCAGTTCAGCTAGGAATTGACAATAACCTTGCTAATACACAGCGTATGTACTAACCCGGTGGTTCTCAAAGTGAGGGGGGGGGGGGGCAGGCACACAGTCAATGGCCAGGGTGAGAGTGGGTTAAGGGTTGGAGGATTGAAGGAAATAAATTAATTCCCTTAGAAACTAAAAAGAAGAGAGAATCCAAGTGGATCCAAATTTGTGTGTGTGTGTGTGTGTGTATGTGGGGTAGGGGTGGGGGTGGGGGTGGGGGGAGGGGGGCTTAAAAATGTCCTATTACCAAAGGGGGGTCTGACTGAAAATTTTTTTGAACCATTGCTTATCGGTGCTCGACTGGAACAACACATCGGGTTTTCACAGAACCTTTGTTTCAAAGCTTTAAAAAAAAATGCCCCAAAACTGACTCAGGGAGTTGGGGAAAAAAAAAACACAGCTGTCCATAACTGTAAGGAACCTCCAAATAACTCACCCGTTTTCAATTTAAATTCCTTGATCTCAGTGGCGTAAACAGGGCACAGTATGCTCTCTGCGAAGTAATTCAAACCACCAAAAACTTGATGGTTTTTGGCGTTCCTTGCCCTCGGCCGCTAATGCTAACTGGTGTCACTCGCAATTTGTTCTGGCTCTTGGGAAAAGACAATAGGGACCTGAACGCGAGCAGGTGTGCTATGCTGCTGCTTCCACTGACAAGCCTAAATGTAAGATAAATCATACGGTACGTCAGTGTGCTCAGAAGAACATTTAGAACGTTCTTTTAAAACGGCTGTGGCTTTAACTGAGAGGAATGTGCCTCATCATGGTTTCTGATAAATATTTCCATAACTTGCAAGGTGCAGAATTGAAACCAGACTGCAAAGACCAAAAACAGAAATTCAAGGGTGGTTTTCTATATATATATATATATATATATATATATATATATATATATATATATATATATATTTAAAAAGGAGTTGGGAGAGGACGTTATTTTTTTTAAAAAAGGGGTCAGGAGAATCTTTGGTGTTGTGGTGCGGTGTTGTGTTCCCATGAAACCATGACCGTCGTTTGATGTACTGTTTTCATTAACAACAGGACAACAGATTTCCTGCTGCAGTCTTTATATCGACAGAATATCAACTCATAACCTGACCCACATAGATCCTGCTTAACTGAAGCCTTTCATAAGGGGGGGGGGGGGGGTGACACAGTTCACTGCTATGATGTAATCTCTTATCTCTTGTCAGCGAGGACATGGAGACGTCGGCCTTGTCGCACAGGCAGAATGTATGCACTAAAAATAAAGTCATTATTATGATATATACCAGGGCTGCCCACCCCTGTTCCTGGAGATCAGCGGTCCTGTAGGTTTTATCTCCAACTATGACAAAGCACTCCTCATTCAACAGCTAGAGATCTCACTGAGTAGAATCAGGTTGAATTAGTAGAATCAGGTGTGCCAAATTAGGGTTGAAATGAAAACCTACAGGAAAGTAGACCTCCGGGAACAGGGTTGGGAAGCCCTAATCAATACCTTTCCGTTTATGTGTCATCATACGCAAACATGAATTTTGTGCTGGTTTGAATCTTTATCACCATCTCTGCATATAGTATAAAGCCTTCCCAGAAGAGTGGAGGTTGTTATAGCAGCAAAGGGTGGACCAACTCCATATCCATGCCCATAATTCTGGATGCCAGGTGTCCACATACTTTTGGCCATGTCATGTATATAAAATTAAATCTGACCCCTTGACCAGTTGACACGGGGATACTTTTGACCCCATTCTCCATAATCTATGCAACCATGCTTCAGCCATGAGAGGGTGCCTGTTTTCGAGTGAATTTTAATTGGTGGTTTCCTATGAA
Organism: Anguilla pacifica; assembly: GCA_039654925.1. NCBI lineage: Eukaryota > Metazoa > Chordata > Actinopteri > Anguilliformes > Anguillidae > Anguilla > Anguilla pacifica. The sequence continues at coordinate 188,446 of JBDGNX010000024.1, forward strand.
TCTCATTCAATGGGATTTTACTTTTATTAGTCGACAAACAAATTTTTGATCATCCGTAGTCACAGGGCTTTGGAACAAACAGGAGGAGAAAGAAAGGAATAAGCTGGTATCTTGGTCAATGACGTTTAAAACTTGAGAAGAAGCAAAAATTGATTTCTCGAGTGCTTAAACAAACTTGGAGCAGCTTGTGCATTAATTGCACTGCAATAAACGTATTAGTGAGAGCAATAAAAAGCCTTATCGAGGTAATTTAGCAATCTGTTATTGTACCCGCGTGCATCCAGGCCTGAAGGTCAGGGGTCATATTTCTTTGTTCGACGCTGATAACCGTTTCGCAACCATTGAGCACATAGGCTACTGCTGTTTGCTAACAGCGAAGTGGGCAGGAAACAGGAAGTGATTGTGACCCGAAGGCAAATACACAGGGCCGAGTCCTGCGGTTGGAGGCAGTATTGATTTTAATTTGTCGAAAATGTTTATTCTCCCGTAATTATTGGGACTGCAGATGAATACCGAGGGCAACCTGTCTGACGGAAGAGGTCGTTTGTGAGATCGGGGATTTAAACTGCAGCGTCATAAAATGGGGGGGGGGGGGGGGGGGATTGATATGCTTTATGTTTAGATAAACATTTTGCCTCGCAATAGAAACATAGTGTAATTTCTTTAAAATTTCAACTGTTCAAAAAAGTAGTTTCAGCTCCAATATTGATAACAAAATACACATACATGCCACATACAACACAACACAACACACACACACTACATGAACGATGACAATATCAGAAAATTGATTGGTTAGAGTGTAGTTGGAGAACAGGAACATGATACTGTTATTAGAACGATACAGTTTTAGAACTGGATTTGTTCTCTATATCCCGATATATATATATATATATATATATATATATATATATATATATATATATATATATATATATATATATAGTTAAATAACTCAAAGCACCTTTCTGCGATTGTAAGAAAAACAAAATGATTCTGATTTGTGGGCCCTCGTCTTTGTTCTGTTTCTGGTGTTGCGTTTTGATCCTGGGTGGTGCTGAAATAATTTATGTCACGTAGCGGTAACTAATTTGTTGTAAATGCAGAGCATACGCCAAGAAAAGTCTTTGTCCTGTACCAAAGTTCACACACGTATCAGAAGCAACTGTCAGATTCATAGATTTATGTCGTAGCGCATAATAGCTTTAAATGTACATTAATATGCGTTCACCCAGTTAACCTTACAGTCAGTGTCTGCATGAGGTAAAGTTCACATTTGTGTTGACTAATTACTTCATTAAATGTTTATTGATCAGCAGTTTTGTTAGCATATTAACTCCTGTATGGATTAAAGACTTATCCAGTGGTTTCACAAATAGGTTTCTTCTTACCATTAACAAGTAGTTCCTATCCTGTCTTTAACACTATTTTAATGTATTTTGAAATATTACTATGAATGGTCTTAAAATTTGTTTAAATCAACAATCATAAATTAAAATCGCACCGGAGAATTTACGCTGGCAAAAAATATATAATTTTTGTCTCGGGTGAGTTCCTCTGTTGGACAAGGAACGATTTGAGTACTGAATGTTCGCAATCAAATAAGCAAACGAATAATTAGTTGTTGTTGGGATTAATGACGCCGTGAGCCTATTTAAGGATAGTTTCCCCATACGAAAGACTCCCAGCTTTCACAACGCATTTTTTAAAAGAATTAACTCTGTCCGTGCCTCGGGGAAAATGTACCGTCGCACGAGTCACGTAGCATCGCAAGCCCACGGTGACCACAAAGTAGGAGTAGCTGCTTAATTAATTACCCCGTCGTTAACGTTATTGTTTTTGCACACTTGGAAACCGATTCTGAAGAAACCTGAGGCCACTTGGGGGAAATGCGTCAGGCTGATCTGCGTGGTCTGAAATGTACGAACATATACGCTGTCCCTGATACGTAATGCCAGCGCCCCCCCCCCCCCACCTCAAAATTAATTAACAAAACATGTAGGTGACGAATCAGTGCTCTTTAAAAAAAAAAAAAGTTTTCCTGCCTCATAGGATGATGCAAAAGAACCATGTTTTGCAATCTGTAAGCATTGGGGGGCGGGGGGGGGGGGGAAGAGACAATATATATATTTTAAAAAAAATATATATATATTTACTTTTGTTTTGAAGAGGTCTTTATTTAAAGAGGGAGAGTTCATTCGTGTATGGGCATGGTGTACCGAAATTACTACTCACACAAAGTGTGTTTATTTTATTTTATTTTATTTTATTTTTTTAGATTTCAGGACTGGTCTGGTCTGTTTAAATCGAATCCTTCAGATTTATTTATTTTTTTCTCAACAGCTGGTTTCTGCTAATGTGGAAAAAGTAATCTGGCTGAGCTGCTGTTATGGACCTGACCTCTTTATATGTTAATAATGGGCTCTTAATATGAAAGCAGTTTTTATAAGCGGAGGTTATTTCCCTGTTCTCTACACAGATAGATTATTACACCTAGAATGTGTGAGGATCAAATAAAACAAATAATAATTTTAAAAAAAAACCTGTTATATTTATTTTTTTATTATTATAAGTTTCAAGGCTTTCAGGAAGTGTGAAGGCAAAAATTCAGGGTCGGGGGGAACGTCCCAGTCCAGCCAAACTCCAACGCTGGAAATGTAACAGGCAGGTAAGGATTTTAGGTGGCTCACATCAAGAGTGGGCCTGGGACTTCTGTGTATTCTAAACCTTTGTGGATAGAAAAAAGTATAAAAATACAAAAAAACTGGAGATATATTGTAAAAGAAAACCCTTACCCCTATAGAGTGACAGAAGTACTTTAGAGAGACCTTGAAAATATGCATGTGTGGGACTTGTCAAAATCGGATCAAATGGACAGAGCTGCATTATTCCAAGATTTCAAACTGTTCACTACGACCATACCCAATCTCTCTTGCACCTGCTATGGCAACATAATGTCATGTAAGTGTATCTACTGATTACTACTATTGGTTGTGACCCCAATGACTTGACATTGTCTCTGCTTGTTGTTTAAACCTCTATGTATGCACTTCTGTAAATAACTGCGGATAAAAGCTAATCTGCTAAATGCCCAAATGTAATGTTATGTAATGGCTAGGAATCCATGGATGGTATGTGGGCATGACCTTTGACCTCTGGCTCTGTAATATCTGGGTGGGAGTGATTCTGTGGGGGGGGGGGGGGGGGGGGGGGGGGTGAGTGACAGGAAATGACATACTGGCATGACAGGTATTGACAGGAAATGATGTATTGGCATGGTTTTTGTGAGGTTCACAAAAGTTTCCATGTCAAATGGCACCCCATGACAGTTCAATTTACAACAGGCATGATCCCAAACCACAGCAGTTCCCTACCTCTCCCTGTGTACTGAATGTACGTGATAAATTAATATGATATTCATTAAAAAAATATATACACTGTACTCTTTTGGCAATGCAGACAGATTTGTCCAGTACCTTCATCATTATATGGCAATTATATATTTCTATATATCAAGGGCAAGACTAAAGTCTTGATTTTGAACGTTATCATTTAATGGCAGTTACACTTGATGGATGGCTTGAGCTGTATTTTTTTGCACTGTTTTTGTTAACATATGATGACTATGCTATATAAAATATGGGCCGTGAATATATTAAACACGAACATATATGCGAGACAAAACAAAAATCGATATCCGCTGATACTTCTGTTCAGCGTCAGCCTTCCTTTTCGACGGTGCTGTGTTGACAGTTAGGGCAGCGCGTGCCCGCCATTAAAAACGTCTCTCTCACGTCCTCTCGAGGCCTGCGGTATTGTCGAGCGGAGAACGCTGTGTGAACAGCCAGCTACATGCGCGAGAATGGCGGAGATAACGGCCGAAATACCAATCACGCCCTGCATTGAGCTCTCGTGCACATGCACACACGTCTCCGGGCCTCCTGGTGATTAACCGCGATAGGCTATGACTAATGGCTGTAGATACTGCCAAGGTGTGGGCTTTTTAAAAAATTTTTTTAAACGTTACGCCGTTTTACCTCATTCAAACAAATCAGCTTCAACCGTGTAAGCTAATTATTTTGCTTTACGTCTAAAATGACACCGAGTGGCTCTCGTCCTCTGTTGGCATATAAACTTATATGTTTTTATTTCTGTTGATTAAGTTCATAGAGTTACGCTCGTGAAATTTTAATTTAAAACGTGTTTTGCTGGAAACAGCTCTCAATGTCATATGAATCTGTATGTTATTTCACAGTTTATTGTAAGGCACAGGATGTATCATCAAAATGTTTTAAAACCAAAAAACATTGCCGAAAGAGACCTAAATGATTGAGGAAAAAAATTTGTTTTTAATAAAATAAAAATCAGACAATGTTTAAATGAAAAGACAATTCATACAAATATGTGAAAGACAACAGGCTACTTTGAGGTTTACTTGCCAACAAAGGACAGCAAAACATCTCAACAAAAACCTTGTTAAAACCATAAGACAGTGGCTCTGGCTTTAAATACAGTGGTATACTGAGGCAAACAGCAACATTATTCGCCTTTTGAAAACGCAAAAAAAAATGTTCTTCTTAGAAAGCCTTTGAGAGAAGCACTACACCTCATCCCGACTGTGGCTTTGACAAAAGAATGACGTCTGCCTTACATACAAATCCCTGTGGCCAGTGCAAGACCTTCGACACCAGGCAAACACAGATTAGGTTAAACCCGAAACTATACAAGTGGGGATAATGGAGACATTTCTGTCTCCTGTCCTCATTCCCACAGCTGAAGAAATTCCATGAGGTCAGATCGTGAATCAGCAAATTTTTTTTTTTTTTTTTTTTAAATAACGGAAAACATATATGTCTCTTTTTATCACGGCACAAGCCACAAACAACCTTCAACACACGACGCGAAAGGGGGAAAGTGAAATAATTTTAGGAATTTTAAATACCCAGAATCCACGAGAAGGGAGCAAAGCTCCTGTAGGATCTTTGACTGTTTGACCGTTACCGTAGCGTAGCTGCACCTTTGACGGGGGAGCTTATGCAAGTCAAAAAAAATTGCAAAGGTCGGGCACCAGGTTGGGTAATAATAACATTGATCAATACCGTGGCACGAAGGTAATTAGACGCACAGGCGTCTCGTCAGAACCGAGATCTCATTTTAAATGCCCTTCAGCCACAAAGGGATCCCAGCGGGTCATTTTTTGTCTGTCCGCACCGTAATTACGTTGTTATTGCTATTTAGCTGTTATTGTGTGGTGTGCGTGCCGAGCTTGTGTGGGCTCTGTAATTTTGTGCAAGAGTGGTCAGGGGGTGGGGGTGGGGCGGGGGGGGGGGGGGGGTTAGGGAAAATGTTAGCCTGCCATCACCCCCACCCCCACCCTCAAACACACACAGCTCCTATCACAGGGATCAGGGGGGGCATTGCTACAGTGCGTGACTAAATGTGGAAACGTACTTGTCATGCTCATGCTACAGTAATCAGTGCAAAGCCTGGGATAACCGGTCGATTCGATCTACAGGAACCCTCAGCTTCTGTCCGCCTTGTTGCATTTTCAGTGACGGCGAATTTCCCCGGAAATACCCAGAATTCCACGGCAGTGGAACCTTCAGATTCTGAGGAAATGCTGTGGACACTAAGGCTGGGCTTATGACTGAGAAAGCTACTTTGATTTTGCATACAGCGGTTGCTATGCTATTGCTAATGGCAATTAACCAAATAGTTACAATGACTGATTGTTCATTGGTTGTCTGCTTGAAGTGCTACTCGTGTCATGCTTAGTTCCAAAACAAAAGACAGGTTGGTTTACTTCATAAAGGCTTCCTCACATCATTTTCAATGGAAAACACATCATGAAAGAACGATTTCACCCGGGTTAATATAATGCCCGGGGGGGGGGGGGGGGGGGGGGGGTTCATCGGGTTCGCCGTTGTTTCCCATAATTAAGTGTTGTTGGCTGTTCCCAAAAGTTCAGAAGTTGAGGAGACTTGTGTGAGCGGGAGGCCTGACAGGCATCAGTTCATTTGCGTGTTCCTGCAGCCTCCTGCGCGAACACGGCAGGGCAGAGGTGTGTGGGCGTGACCGGCTGGGGGGGGGGGGTTGTGGGCGGTGCCAATCTCGTGCCCTGGCGGGGGCTGGTGGTTCTCTCTCTCTCTCTCTCTCTCTCTCTCTCTCTCTCTCTCGCGCTGGCACTCCTGGGTAAATTCGCTTTGCGTGCTTCTGCTGAGGGTGATGCAGAGGCCACAGAGGGAAGTGGACTCATATCAATCAAGCTGCCATTCAACCTCTACCCTCGGCGTCGTGCCAAGTCCTCCGGGGGGGGGGGGGGGGGGGAGAGGGGGTCAGCATGGTCGGGCCACAGCACAGGGAAGTGGTTCGGAGAGAGAGAATGTGAGAGTGTGTTTGTTTGTGTGTGTGTGAGAGAGAGAGAGAGTGATGATGGACAGAGGTATACAGGGACTGAAAGGAGTACAGAGGGGCGGGGGGGAAGGGAAAAGAGAAGAGAGAAGGAGAAGGAAAGATCGAATTGAAGGGAGAGACAGAGGGAAAGCAGTGAAAGGAAAGAGAGACAAGGAGATGATGTTGAAATAAAGGAGAGAGAAAGAGGGAATGAGAGATGAGAAAGAGAGGTACACTATAGAAAAATGTAAGAAATGGACAAACAGAGAGACAGGTTTGAAGGGAGCTCGCAGGGGGAAAGAGGTAGAAGGAAGATAGAGCGTTGATAATAAAGGGGGAGAAATAAAGGTAGAAAAAAAGAAAGAGACAAAGGGATAAGGAGCGATCAGGTGAATGGGAAAGATATAGCTGAAGGGATGGAGACAGAGAGAGAGAGAGAGAAAGTGAGAGAGAGAGAGCTTTTCCACACCTCTCCACACAGCTGGCTCTGTGTCACACACTGCGGGGGCAGTACCAGCTCCCTCCCTCTCTCCCTCCCTCCCTCCCTCCCTCCTTCCTGCTCCCACCCTGCACCTGCTCAGCAGGTTTACTCAAGGTGGGGCCCAGGTGCACGGCATCCCACCCACGCCCCCCCCCCTCCCCCCCAGCAACAATATCACTCTGAACTGTGGAGGGATAGGGCCACCCGGGGGGGGGGGGGGGGGGCTTACCAAGGGGAGAGGTCACCAGCAGACAGGGAGGCTGTGGCAGGGAGGATAGCGGGGCAGAGATTGGGAGGGGGGGGGGGGGGTGCGGTGGGTTGGTGGATGATGAAGTTGTATGTTGAACACTGTCTTTGTACTTAATCTTGTGGCCCCTTTATAATCTGCATCAACACAGTAAGATGTTTACTGCCAAATCAACTCGTATAAGAGTACACTTATAGAGCAAATGGACTGCATTCATATAGTAAATGGACTGCATTTATATAGCGCTTTTATCCAAAGCGCTTTACAATTGATGCCTCTCATTCACCAGAGCAGTTAGGGGTTAGGTGTCTTGCTCAGGGACACTTCGACACGCCCAGGGCGGGGGATCAAACCGGCAACCCTCCGACTGCCAGACAACAGCTCTTACCTCCTGAGCTATGTCGCCCCCATGTCCAGTCGGTCCCTCTCCGGACACATTGATGCTGGACATTTCGCTGTGTAGATTAGACGTACACCACAGTTCTCAGGTTTTGGCTTGTACAGTCCGACATGTTTCCATTGATTAGTGTTCGCTGATATCCAGTGCTTTTAAGCAAACCTGTATTTATATTTATTTTGCAGATTGTTGTTCAGAGCCATGGCCTAGGTAACGTTGGTTTATTGTGTTTATTAAAATATTAAATTGCCCAATAACAAAGTTTTCTGGTTTAATATAAGAGTTGTGGCCATGAAGTCATCGCCTCACATTTTTTTAGTTTTACTGCATTGAATAAGGAACTGTAGTGTAGATTTAATCACAATATGCTTTGTGAACTGAGTAATAAAATCGAAGGTTAGGATTTTTACATTTCTCAGGCAACAGGTAATTTCCAAAAAATAAAGAAAGAGACTCGATTAAATGTGATTCTCAGCGTTGAGGACCAAATCCTGATGTGGTTAGAACAAAAGAGGTTTATGCTTGGAAAAACAAAAGCCCTTGTTTTGATTAACAAGTCTGTGAATATGACTGTTTCTTATTTTTTGAATCAAATACGAACATTGTGGTAGGTTCAGGGTGCACGTGTGTAAATGTGGGAATTGTTTCATTTTTTAGGACCTGTCAGTTTCACTGTTAAAAAACGGGGGAGAAAGGTAGTTGGTGGCACCCCCTAACCACTAAGAGACCCTCCACCCACTCAAGGCACGTAACTGTAAAGCCTGTTTTTGTTTGTTTTTTGCTGTCTGATACACAGAGGGCAAAGGTGCCAGTTATGCAACCAGTAGATATCATATTCCGTTTTAGAACACTGATGATGATGTTATAAAATATAAAAGTATAAATAAGTTTATGAGGTATCTAGTAGACACATGCTCAAAGACATGCGAAGATTACACAGCAGCAGTCCAGACTACGGATTAACTTGACCAGACGGCATGCAGTCTCAAAATGACATCCGGGTTGCATGAAATGCGCCTCTTATGACACCTCTTATCCGTTCCACGGGGCTATATATATATATATATATATATATATATATATATATATATATATATATATATATATATATATATATATAAATCTTTCTCGGTCTGGTCGTTTTAGGGCACTGTCCGTTTTCGTCACGCCGTGTTAGCCTACCTAGGTTGCCCATTGTAACGTCTCTTGAGGTCACCAGCCAACACATTGGTCTGCTATGTGCTGTTTTCTCGGCGATGCAGCGCTTAAAAGTTATTCAAAAAGAATCGACGCTCTCGTCGCATTCAGGCTGCTGCATAAACAGTTGACTTTGCCTCGGCCGAAAATTGAGTTCTGCGGACCTTACGTCTGATAACGCGCGGCGTATGCAAACGTGCATTTGTGGCTGAGTTACCGTATCTCGGATGGCTGATAACAATTCACAAAGCTTGATATCAGAATAGTACAAAGAACAGTAAATTGATTTGTAGTAGAGTGTGCGCATGCCAACCCTACCTTTGTGTCCTTGGCTGTTAGTTTATGCATCGTAAGTGTTCTCTGTCACTATTCTACTACGTTTATCTCATTAGTTTAGGGTGTTCCTTTCCTCCCCACGGCAACACTCTGTATTACAGTGACTAAGCGCTTAATTAACAGAACACGATGGCAGTTTAAGTACCTTTAATAGCAATTTAAATAAGTACACTGAACGGGTGTAGCAGTTACCTTTTGGGGAGGCTAAGCTCTCTATTAAACGATAAGATTATTAAGTTGACCAAATTAACAAAATGAGATATAATTGTTCTGTATGACATGCGTGTCAGAGTATTTACAATGTATGGGGGAAAATAACCTTTTGTCTAGTTCATACAGTGGAGGACTGGTGAACAGGATTCGCATATTTATAATACTGGAACAAATATTCACCCAGTTATTCATTGACGCACATATTTATTTACATTTATGTGATTGTTTAACTGCTTTGATAAGCAGTTATGATGGATTTAGTTTAACGCTAGGTAGAAATCACAGTTGAGCTTTTAGTTGAGTTGAGTGTTGAGTGAGAGAGGGTGAGGATGGTGATGGTGTTGAGTGAGACAGGGTGAGGATGATGATGATGATGGTTTTGAGTGAGACAGGGTGAGGATGATGATGATGATGATGGTATTCAGTTAGACAGGGTGAGGATGATGATGGTATTCAGAGAGACAGGGTGAGGATGATGATGATGTGTGTGCAGGCCTGTGCGTGTGTGTGTGTGTGTGTGTGTGTGTGCGTGCCTGGACGTGTGTGTAGGTGTGTGTGCATGCGTGTTTATGTGTGTGTTTTTGTGTGAAACAGCGGACGAGAGCTCACTGAAATTCCTCTGGAAACAGAAACAGAAGTGTAGCCAGTGAGGGCCATGGTGGCACTAATGGTGGGCAGTGGGAATGGTGGGTGGCGGTAATGGTGGGCAGTGGGAATGGTGGGTGGCGGTAATGGTGGGCAGTGGGAATGGTGGGTGGTGTTAATGGTGGGCAGTGGGAATGGTGGGCAGTGGGAATGGTGGGTAGTGGGAATGGTGGGCAGTGGGAATGGTGGGTGGCGGTAATGGTGGGCAGTGGGAATGGCGGGTGGCGGGTGGTGGGTGGCGGTAATGGCGGGCGGCGGGTGTGGGCGTTACTCTGCAGGGCGGCTCGGGGGCAGGCGGAGTTCACGCGGTCGCTGCGCTCAGCCGCCTCCCTTGCCGGGTGAAACGGGTTCCAGTCTGCTGACCCTGCGTCTGGCTCAGATCCGGGGGTTTGGCACAGAGAGGCGCCCTGTCTGTTACCTGCAGATTCACCTGAGCGCACACACACTCTGTTACCTGCGCACACACACACTCTGTTACCTGCAGATTCACCTGTGCGCACACACACTCTGTTACCTGCGCACACACACACTCTGTTACCTGCAGATTCACCTGTGCGCACACACACTCTGTTACCTGCGCACACACACACTCTGTTACCTGCAGATTCACCTTAGCACACACACACTCTGTTACCTGCAGATTCACCTGAGCACACACACTCTGTTACCTGAGCGCACACACACTCTGTTACCTGCAGATTCACCTGAGCGCACACACACTCTGTTACCTGCGCACACACACACTCTGTTACCTGCAGATTCACCTTAGCACACACACACTCTGTTACCTGCAGATTCACCTGAGCACACACACTCTGTTACCTGAGCGCACACACACTCTGTTACCTGCAGATTCACCTGAGCACACACACTCTGTTACCTGAGCGCACACACACTCTGTTACCTGCAGATTCACCTGAGCGCACACACACTCTGTTACCTGCGCACACACACACTCTGTTACCTGCAGATTCACCTTAGCACACACACACTCTGTTACCTGCAGATTCACCTGAGCACACACACTCTGTTACCTGAGCGCACACACACTCTGTTACCTGCAGATTCACCTGAGCACACACACTCTGTTACCTGAGCGCACACACACTCTGTTACCTGCAGATTCACCTGAGCGCACACACACTCTGTTACCTGCGCACACACACACTCTGTTACCTGCAGATTCACCTGAGCACACACACTCTGTTACCTGCAGATTCACCTGAGCGCACACACACTCTGTTACCTGCGCACACACACACTCTGTTACCTGCAGATTCACCTGAGCACACACACACTCTGTTACCTGCAGATTCACCTGAGCACACACACTCTGTTACCTGCAGATTCACCTGAGCGCACACACACTCTGTTACCTGCGCACACACACACTCTGTTACAGATTCACCTGAGCGCACACACACTCTGTTACCTGCAGATTCACCTGAGCACACACACACTCTGTTACCTGCAGATTCACCCTGCGCACACACACACACTCTGTTACCTGCAGATTCACCTGAACGCACACACACTCTGTTACCTGCAGATTCACCTGAACGCACACACACTCTGTTACCTGCAGATTCACCTGAGCACACACACACTCTGTTACCTGCAGATTCACCCTGCGCACACACACACACACTCTGTTACCTGCAGATTCACCTGAGCGCACACACACTCTGTTACCTGCGTACACACACACTCTGTTACCTGCAGATTCACCTGAGCACACACACACTCTGTTGCCTGCACACACACACACTCTGTTACCTGCACTCAGACACACTCTGTCAGGCCTGTTACCGGTGCAGAGACACATTCTGTCTGGCTTTGTCCTGTCTGGTAGGCAAGGTTATGGGTTGTTTCCCGGGATACCTTGCCAAACTCCCCTTAATTGCTTGGGTTTCAGGCAGGGGGGTGGAGTGCACTGTTAAATACTAAATATACCTCAATAACAAACAGAAGCACAGATGCCTATCACTCAGCTGAGAGGTGTGGGAGTTGAACCCTTTTAAGCACACTGGTTAGAGACTGCTTTCTGCATGGTGAAATGCAAAGTTTTCATTTGACTTGTAGAGAGCCCTATACAGATGAAATGCACTCAGTCGGAGTAAAATTTACTCAAGTTGTATCACAGCTGATTATATCAGAGCTGATTTATCACTGGAAATTTTTCTGTTTAAGCAAATAAACAAACGGCCCAAAACACGTATTGTATCCGTGGCAACCTGTGCATAGACGTAAACAGGGGAAGTCTGTCGGTGCAAGGAACCGTGTGCGACTCACAACCGCACTTCAATTACCAGACAACAGAAGGTAGATTATTTATTTTAAATATCACAGAAACAAGACCAGGCTAAAACCCAGTATACGGCTGAACCTAACACACGTGATCCGGCCGACCAACGGTGTAACTTCATCACTCACTCAGTCACTCAGTCACTCAGTCACTGACATTCGCGTTTGTAGGGTTGGCCCCGCTGTTGCGGTCCAGCCAAAAAAAAAAAAAACGTGTTAGCAAGAATTACACGACCAGATATTTTAAATCCGGCGTTATGCAACTTCTTTATTTCGTGGCAGTGTGGCGTAGCGGCTACGAATCTTGGCCTGCAATCCCTGAATTTGCATGTTTGTTCCAGGGTGAGGCGCTACCGTTGTACCCTGGAGCGTGGTGCCGGGCCTGAGTCTGGTGCCGCGTAATTTGCAGCTCTGTAATTGGACGGTACGCGACAACGCAAGCCGAGCACGTCGCGCCGCGCAAGCGTGTTCGCCTGTCAAATCATTTATGTCGTCGTTGAAAGGTTGTTTTAGTGGGGCGCGTCGGGTGAGAACCAGCGTGTAGCAGAGCGAGTAAACACGTTTCTCACGCGCTAACACTTTACATATTTTATAAGAGCGTTCATATGTGACTTAATCACAGAACTCTCCCTGCGCGAGACCGGGGGTTTGGCCTGCTATCCGAAAAAACCACGAGCGCCGCTTTATCTCTCTTTAAAAAAAAAAAGAAAAGAAAAGAAAACTTTTAACAAGGTGTGAACAGATCTTTGCCGTCGCTGTTAGCACTGTTTAAACTAGATAAGGGAGTTCTTTCGCAGAAGAGCTGTGCTCCATTTGTTTCCAAGTTTATTTTTTTCCCCCCCAAAAGTCAACATGAGCTTTTGGGAACCCACCTGGAATGATAAGTCCCCATTCACGCTCAGAAACGATTGGCTGAAAACCGAACTGGTTATCTATTCGTGAAAGTGGACGTTGTTGGACTGTAATGTAGTTTCTGTGGGAACGCCCAAGAACCACACTGTATAGCCTTCTGTGTGGGCAGGAAGATCTTATTTCCCCCTGGTCACTTGGTTTGTGGTTTGTTTTGCGGTTGCTTGGTTTGTGTACATTACTTTACATTACATTACTGGCATTGAGCAAACGCGCTTATCCAGCGCGACTTACACAACACAGCATTTACACAGCATCCAATTTGTACAGTTGGATGTACACTGGAGCAATGCTGAGAACCTTGCTCAAGGGTACAACGGCAGAGTCCTGCCTGGGATTCAAACCTGCGACCTTTAGGTTACAAGACCAGCTCCTCACCCGTTGTGTTACACTGCTGCCTCCTGCAGTCTCCTCAGAGCATCAGCGGCGTTTCCAATGCTGGCCGGCTGTTAGCTTAGCACCGTAAAATCCCGGTAACCACAGAGACGAGAGGACGTCAGGCCCTCGCTTGCTGTGACGTGCCAGACCATGCCGTGCGCACACGGCAGGTGACTTCCTCCACTGCAGACTTCGACCAGAACAAATGTGCTCGTCCTCCATCTTGTCATAATTATTCATCATTTGAATTGCTGGCAGCACTGTGTTACCGGTCTGTCTCCTCACATGACCTGTGACTATTGCCTTTATAAACAAACTGTGAATGTTTGGAGAATGCAGGGTGCTCAAGTGTGCTGTCAGCCAATGGAAGCTCCGCGTGGTGGCCTGGTCTCGATTGTGATGTCATCGGCAGCAGCTGGTGACACAAATTCCGAGTGTGTCTTCTTCAGAATGATGAACTTCCGGACGACATCGTTGGTTTATTAAATCCAGGATGATGACATGTTGTTGTGACGCATTTACAAATTTCATGATTAACTGCGGGGGAAATATGCGTTGTGTCAGAGAGCAGTTAGACTTGCCGGGCCATTATATAACTCATGGGATTCAGTTTATTTAGACGTACCACCTTTGGGCGAAAAATTATTCAAAAAATGATCTCCATCGTAGCGGATTGACAGGAATGTCAAATGTTTGCATTTCAAATATTTTCGACTGCGTGACCTCGTTCGGCAGAAGAAGAGGAATTAAACCCACAAATGCTAGCCCTTTGCTCTCGTCCGTCCGGCAGAGGATGGTTTACACAGCAAACGTACACTGCTCCACTGACAAGCGTTCAGCGAGGGCTCGCCCGGTTTCTAAAAGGGGAAATGCGCGTGTTTAGATGAGAGTGACCTCGCTGAACCCCGGCCTATCCGGGACTGCGGCTTTAAGGAGAGGAGACCTGTTGGAACACAAGGTTAGCGTGATTACCACAGCGTCTGCTGGGCACCGCGGCCTGGCAGGCTCTTCAGCTGTTTTAATCAAGCCCCCAGGCCCTCTCTCTTACTCTCTCTCTCTCATCCTCCCCCTCCCTCTCTCTCTCTCTCTCTCATCCTCCCCCTCCCTCTCTCTCTCTCTCTCTCATCCTCCCCCTCCCTCTCTCTTTCTCTCTCTCTCATCCTCCCCCTCCCTCTCTCTCTCTCTCTCTCTCTCATCCTCCCCCTCCCTCTCTCTTTCTCTCTCTCCCTCATCCTCCCCCTCCCTCTCTCTCTTTCTCTCTGTCTCTCTCTCATCCTCCCCCTCCCTCTCTCTCTCTCTCTCTCTCTCCTTCTCTGTCTCCCTCTCTCCTTGTATCTCTCCCTCATCCTCCCCCTCCCTCTTTCTCTCTTTCCTTCTCTCTCTCCCCCATCCTCCCCCCCTCTTTCCTTCTCTCTCTACTTCTCTGCCTTCCTCTCTGTCTCCCTCTCTCTGTCTCTCTCTCATCCTCCCCCTCCCTCTCTCCTTGTCTCTCTCCCTCATCTCCCTCTCCCTCTCTCTCTCTTTCCTTCTCTCTCTACTTCACTGCCTTCCTCTCTTGCTCCCTCTCTCTGTCTCTCTCATCTTCCCCTCCCTCTCTTTCCTTCTCTCTCTACTTCTCTGCCTTTCTCTCTGTCTCACTCTCTCTGTCTCCCTCATCCTCCCCCTCCCTCTCTCCCCCTCCCTCTCTCTCTTTCTCTCTCTCTCTTTCCTCTTCTCTGTCTCCCTCTCTCTCTGTCTCTCTCTCATCCTCCCCCTCCCTCCCTCCCTCCCTCCCTCCCCCCCCCTCCCTCTCTCTCTCTCTTTCTCTCACACGGTTGGAATGTAGGCCCCAGGCACAGCAATAGATTCAGTGTTAACTTCTGTAAACAGACTAATGGCGTGGGACCACACAGTGGATAACTACTACCGCTCCGAGCGAACGCGGAGAGTAAACTCCCGCCCCCGCCCCCCCAGCGGGTCCCCCCCGGCCTTTCTATCGCACGCCGAATCTACGGTCACACCGTCCCATTTCCCCTCTCCCAAATTCATGCAGGAGCCTACCCTCCCATTAAATACTGTCTGTGTGCGCGGCAGAGCCAGCGCCGCCGATGCTAGCTGTGTCTAGCGCGCCGCGGGTTTTGCTTTGCCCGTACGGCACGCCTCCGCCGCCTCGCGGAGGGGAAACGGGCCGAACTGCGCGCCCATCTAAACCCCGAACACGAGGACGAACCGGATAAAACACACGCCGCTCTTGAACAAGAGATAAACAGCAGCTGACAGCTGTTTTCAAAACGTCGCGCTCGACGGCGTGAGGATGGTATCCGCTGCAGTGCTACGTGCTAAATCTCCAACGATGGGAAAGGCTCTCCGGCGTGTGGACGGGCCTAAAGCCGTCCTGGTGTGTGATGAATTTGAGGGTTCCTCTCTGCCAGTGCCGGGGATGTTTGTTGTTGGAGCCTCGCGCTGTTTGTTCCGTAGCCTGCACACATGTTCCAGCCCTTCCAGTCCTCGAAGTCTGCTCAGAAAAGCTGGAACCTGCTTTTGTGCCGAGGAAGAGGAGGATATAAAAACCCGTTTCACATAGAACTGGTGTGTTCATTACATTACATTACATTACATTACATTTATTTAGCAGACGCTTTTATCCAAAGCAACATAGAAAAGTGTAAATCAAAAAAGTGTAAAGTGTAAATCATGGTCATTGGAACAACTGCACAACACAGGTTCGATAAGGTACAATACTCATTTCGCGCAGGTATTTATAGCCAAGAACACAGTTCAGTTCACCTCAGTGAACTTTATTCTGACCTAACTTATGCCAAGTCAAACTAGGGAGAAGAACAAGGTACGATATCAGCACGAAAATACAAATTACAAGAAGTGCTGGAATGGGGGTACATGTAACATGTGGGTGTCATGAAAGGGGGGGATTTTAAAGTGACACGATTCACAGAGAGGTGGTGGCAGTTAGTCCCAGGTGTAGTCTGAAGAGATGCGTCTTCAGACCACGGCGGAAGATGGGTGGTGAGGGAGAGGTTCGAGGAGGCCGCTCACGCCTCTTTCTCTTGTTTACACAACTCGGGCCGGGACCTGTAATCGCCCCTCAGCCTCTCTGACACCTCTGAGTGATGTACGGCGGCAGATCACACGAGCCGCCTCTCGGTCGCCACCCTGTGCGAAGAGGGTGACAATTAGCCGGGGGCCAGTTCAGCGTCAGTTTCCCTAATGGCTGCATCGGGGCTGTAAGGTTTCTTTTTTTTTTCCGGTTGTTTTTCAATTGGTCCTTTTGTTTTGCATTTTCGATAGCAATCCAACTGTCGCCTCATTATCTCTCTAAACAGGTTTTATGGCACGTTCTGCTACTGAGAAGCCTTCCCCTGCACTTTGTTTGAGCACAGCGATCGCACGCGACGGACCCGCCATTGGCTAGAGAGAGACGGCTAGGCTACGCTAGCCGAGCGGGAGTCTGTGTGCGAGTGTGTGTGTGTGTGTGTGTGTGTGTGTGAGTGTGTGTGTGAGTGTGTGTGTGTGAGTGTGTGTGCGTGTGTGTGTGTGTGTGTGAATGTGAGTGTGTGCGTGTGTGTGTGTGTGAGTGTGTGTGTGTGCGTGTCCATGTGTGTGTGCTTGCGTGCGTGTGTGTGTGAGAGAGTGTGTGAGAGAGTCTGTGTGTGTGTGTGTGCGAGTGTGTGTGAGAGTGTATGTGTGCGTGTGCGTGTGTGTGTGTGTGTGTGTGTGTGTGTGTGTGTGAGTGTGTGTGAGTGTGTGTGTGTGTGTGTGTGTGCGTGTGAGTGTGTGTGTGCGTGAGTGTTTGTGTGTGTGTGTGTGTGTGTGTGAGTGTGAATGTTTGTGTGTGTGTGTGTGAGTGTGTGTGTGTGTGTGTGCGTGCGTGTGTGTGTGTGTGTGTGTGCTTGCGTGCGTGTGTGTGTATGTGAGAGTGTGTGTGAGAGAGTCTCTGTGTGTGTGTGTGAGTGTGTGTGCGTGTGTGAGTGTGTGTGTGAATGTGAGTGGGTGTGTGCGTGTGAGTGTTTGTGTGCGTGTGTGTTTGCGTTCGTGTGTGTGTGTTTGCGTGCGTGTGTGAGTGTTTGTGTGTGTGTGTGCTTGCGTGCGTGTGAGTGTGTGTGTGTGTGTGCTTGTGTGCATCTGTGTGTGTTTGCGTGCGTGTGTGTGTTTGCGTGTGTGTGTGTGTGCTTGCGTGCGTGTGTGTGTTTGCGTGCGTGTGTGTGCTTGCGTGCGTGTGTGAGTGTTTGCGTGCGTGTGTGTTTGCGTGCATGTGTGTGTGTTTGCGTGCGTGTGTGTGTGCTTGCGTGCGTGTGTGTGTTTGCGTGCGTCTGTGCGTGTTTGCGTGCATGTGTGTGTGTTTGCGTGCGTGTGTGTGTGTTTGCGTGCGTGTGTGTGTGCTTGCATGCGTGTGTGTGTGTTTGCGTGCGTGTGTGTGTGTTTGCGTGCGTGTGTGTGTGTTTGCGTGCGTGTGTGTGTTTGCGTGTGTGTGTGTGTGCTTGCGTGCGTGTGTGTGTGCTTGCGTGCGTTCGTGTGTTTGCGTGCGTGTGATGGGCTGGGGGCGGGTGTGTGTGCTTGCGTGCGTGTGTGTGTGCTTGCGTGCGTGTGTGTGTGCTTGCGTGCGTGTGTGTGTGCTTGTGTGCGTGTGTGTTTGCGTGCATGTGTGTGTGTTTGTGTGCGTGTGTGTTTGCGTGCATGTGTGTGTGTGTGTGTGCTTGTGTGCGTGTGTGTGTGCTTGCGTGCGTGTGATGGGCTGGGGGCGGGTGTGTGTGTTTGCGTGCGTGTGTGTGTGTGTGCTTGCGTGCGTGTGTGTGTGTGCTTGCGTGCGTGTGTGTGTGTTTGCGTGCGTGTGTGTGTGCTTGCGTGCGTGTGTGTGTGTTTGCGTGCGTGTGTGTGTGCTTGCGTGCGTGTGATGGGCTGGGGGCGGGTGTGTGTGTTTGCGTGCGTGTGTGTGTGTGTTTGCGTGCGTGTGTGTGTGCTTGCGTGCGTGTGTGCGTGCGTGCGTGCGTGTGTGTGTGTTTGCGTGCGTGTGATGGGCTGGGGGCGGGTGTGTGTGCTTGCGTGCGTTCGTGTGTTTGCGTGCGTGTGATGGGCTGGGGGCGGGTGTGTGTGCTTGCGTGCGTGTGTGTGTGTGTTTGCGTGCGTGTGTGTGTGCTTGCGTGCGTGTGTGTGTGCTTGCGTGCGTGTGTGTGTGCTTGCGTGCGTGTGATGGGCTGGGGGCGGGTGTGTGTGTGTGTTTGCGTGCGTGTGTGTGTGTTTGGTGCGTGTGTGTGTGTGTTTGCGTGCGTGTGTGTGTGCTTGTGTGTGTGTGTGTGTTTGCGTGCGTTTGTGTGTGCTTGCGTGCGTGTGATGGGCTGGGGGAGGGTGTGTGTGCTTGCGTGCGTGTGATGGGCTGGGGGCGGGTGTGTGTGTGTGCTTGCGTGCGTGTGTGTGTGTTTGCGTGCGTGTGATGGGCTGGGGGCGGGTGTGAGGGGACGCAGGTACAAGCCCGCACTGCACACCTGAGAAGCCTGGAGGAAGCGAGTGCTGACAGATCAGCAGGTGAGAGGCCAGGCTCCGACAGGTACCGTACCGCACACGTGTCTGCACAGAGCGCTCAGCCTGCTCCAGAGAGCCAGCCCCACTCACCTGCCCCAGAGAGCCAGCCCCACTCACCTGCCCCAGAGAGCCAGCCCCACTCACCTGCCCCAGAGAGCCAGCCCCACTCAGCCTCACTCACCTGCCCCAGAGAGCCAGCCTCACTCACCTGCCCCAGAGAGCCAGCCCCACTCACCTGCCCCAGAGAGCCAGCCCCACTCAGCCTCACTCACCTGCCCCAGAGAGCCAGCCCCACTCAGCCTCACTCACCTGCCCCAGAGAGCCAGCCTCACTCACCTGCCCCAGAGAGCCAGCCTCACTCACCTGCCCCAGAGAGCCAGCCTCACTCAGCCTCACTCACCTGCCCCAGAGAGCCAGCCTCACTCACCTGCCCCAGAGAGCCAGCCCCACTCAGCCTCACTCACCTGCCCCAGAGAGCCAGCCTCACTCACCTGCCCCAGAGAGCCAGCCCCACTCACCTGCCCCAGAGAGCCAGCCCCACTCAGCCTCACTCACCTGCCCCAGAGAGCCAGCCCCACTCACCTGCCCCAGAGAGCCAGCCCCACTCAGCCTCACTCACCTGCCCCAGAGAGCCAGCCCCACTCACCTGCCCCAGAGAGCCAGCCCCACTCAGCCTCACTCACCTGCCCCAGAGAGCCAGCCCCACTCAGCCTCACTCACCTGCCCCAGAGAGCCAGCCCCACTCAGCCTCACTCACCTGCCCCAGAGAGCCAGCCCCACTCAGCCTCACTCACCTGCCCCAGAGAGCCAGCCCCACTCAGCCCCACTCACCTGCCCCAGAGAGCCAGCCCCACTCAGCCTCACTCACCTGCCCCAGAGAGCCAGCCCCACTCAGCCTCACTCACCTGCCCCAGAGAGCCAGCCCCACTCAGCCTCACTCACCTGCCCCAGAGAGCCAGCCCCACTCAGCCTCACTCACCTGCCCCAGAGAGCCAGCCTCACTCACCTGCCCCAGAGAGCCAGCCTCACTCAGCCCCACTCACCTGCCCCAGAGAGCCAGCCCCACTCAGCCTCACTCACCTGCCCCAGAGAGCCAGCCTCACTCACCTGCCCCAGAGAGCCAGCCTCACTCAGCCCCACTCACCTGCCCCAGAGAGCCAGCCTCACTCAGCCTCACTCACCTGCCCCAGAGAGCCAGCCTCACTCACCTGCCCCAGAGAGCCAGCCCCACTCAGCCTCACTCACCTGCTCCAGAGAGCCAGCCTCACTCAGCCTCACTCACCTGCCCCAGAGAGCCAGCCTCACTCACCTGCCCCAGAGAGCCAGCCCCACTCAGCCTCACTCACCTGCCCCAGAGAGCCAGCCTCACTCACCTGCCCCAGAGAGCCAGCCCCACTCAGCCTCACTCACCTGCCCCAGAGAGCCAGCCTCACTCACCTGCCCCAGAGAGCCAGCCTCACTCACCTGCCCCAGAGAGCCAGCCCCACTCAGCCTCACTCACCTGCCCCAGAGAGCCAGCCTCACTCAGCCTCACTCACCTGCCCCAGAGAGCCAGCCCCACTCAGCCTCACTCACCTGCCCCAGAGAGCCAGCCTCACTCACCTGCCCCAGAGAGCCAGCCCCACTCAGCCTCACTCACCTGCCCCAGAGAGCCAGCCCCACTCAGCCTCACTCACCTGCCCCAGAGAGCCAGCCTCACTCACCTGCCCCAGAGAGCCAGCCTCACTCACCTGCCCCAGAGAGCCAGCCCCACTCAGCCTCACTCACCTGCCCCAGAGAGCCAGCCTCACTCACCTGCCCCAGAGAGCCAGCCCCACTCAGCCTCACTCACCTGCCCCAGAGAGCCAGCCCCACTCAGCCTCACTCACCTGCCCCAGAGAGCCAGCCTCACTCACCTGCCCCAGAGAGCCAGCCCCACTCACCTGCCCGAGAGAGCCAGCCCCACTCAGCCTCACTCACCTGCCCCAGAGAGCCAGCCTCACTCACCTGCCCCAGAGAGCCAGCCCCACTCAGCCTCACTCACCTGCCCCAGAGAGCCAGCCCCACTCAGCCTCACTCACCTGCCCCAGAGAGCCAGCCTCACTCACCTGCCCCAGAGAGCCAGCCCCACTCACCTGCCCGAGAGAGCCAGCCCCACTCAGCCTCACTCACCTGCCCCAGAGAGCCAGCCTCACTCACCTGCCCCAGAGAGCCAGCCCCACTCAGCCTCACTCACCTGCCCCAGAGAGCCAGCCTCACTCAGCCTCACTCACCTGCCCCAGAGAGCCAGCCTCACTCACCTGCCCCAGAGAGCCAGCCTCACTCACCTGCCCCAGAGAGCCAGCCTCACTCAGCCTCACTCACCTGCCCCAGAGAGCCAGCCTCACTCACCTGCTCCAGAGAGCCAGCCTCACTCACCTGCTCCAGAGAGCCAGCCCCACTCAGCCTCACTCACCTGCCCCAGAGAGCCAGCCTCACTCAGCCTCACTCACCTGCCCCAGAGAGCCAGCCTCACTCACCTGCCCCAGAGAGCCAGCCTCACTCACCTGCCCCAGAGAGCCAGCCTCACTCACCTGCCCCAGAGAGCCAGCCTCACTCAGCCTCACTCACCTGCCCCAGAGAGCCAGCCCCACTCAGCCTCACTCACCTGCCCCAGAGAGCCAGCCTCACTCACCTGCCCCAGAGAGCCAGCCTCACTCACCTGCCCCAGAGAGCCAGCCTCACTCACCTGCCCCAGAGAGCCAGCCTCACTCAGCCTCACTCACCTGCCCCAGAGAGCCAGCCCCACTCAGCCTCACTCACCTGCCCCAGAGAGCCAGCCCCACTCACCTGCCCCAGAGAGCCAGCCCCACTCAGCCTCACTCACCTGCCCCAGAGAGCCAGCCCCACTCACCTGCCCCAGAGAGCCAGCCCCACTCACCTGCTCCAGAGAGCCAGCCTCACTCACCTGCCCCAGAGAGCCAGCCTCACTCACCTGCCCCAGAGAGCCTGCATCACTCACCTGCCCCAGAGAGCCAGCCTCACTCACCTGCCCCAGAGAGCCAGCCCCACTCACCTGCCCCAGAGAGCCAGCCTCACTCAGCCTCACTCACCTGCCCCAGAGAGCCAGCCCCACTCAGCCTCACTCACCTGCCCCAGAGAGTCAGCCCCACTCACCTGCCCCAGAGAGCCAGCCCCACTCAGCCTCACTCACCTGCCCCAGAGAGCCAGCCCCACTCAGCCTCACTCACCTGCCCCAGAGAGCCAGCCCCACTCACCTGCCCCAGAGAGCCAGCCCCACTCAGCCTCACTCACCTGCCCCAGAGAGCCAGCCCCACTCAGCCTCACTCACCTGCCCCAGAGAGAGCCAGCCCCACTCAGCCTCACTCACCTGCCCCAGAGAGCCAGCCCCACTCAGCCTCACTCACCTGCCCCAGAGAGCCAGCCCCACTCAGCCTCACTCACCTGCCCCAGAGAGCCAGCCCCACTCAGCCTCACTCACCTGCCCCAGAGAGTCAGCCCCACTCACCTGCCCCAGAGAGCCAGCCTCACTCACCTGCCCCAGAGAGTCAGCCCCACTCACCTGCCCCAGACAGCCAGCCTCACTCACCTGCCCCAGAGAGCCAGCCCCACTCAGCCTCACTCACCTGCCCCAGAGAGTCAGCCCCACTCACCTGCCCCAGAGAGCCAGCCTCACTCACCTGCCCCAGAGAGCCAGCCCCACTCAGCCTCACTCACCTGCCCCAGAGAGCCAGCCCCACTCAGCCCCACTCACCTGCCCCAGAGAGCCAGCCTCACTCACCTGCCCCAGAGAGCCAGCCTCACTCACCTGCCCCACAGAGCCAGCCTCACTCAGCCTCACTCACCTGCCCCAGAGAGCCAGCCTCACTCACCTGCCCCAGAGAGCCAGCCCCACTCACCTGCCCCAGAGAGCCAGCCCCACTCAGCCTCACTCACCTGCCCCAGAGAGCCAGCCTCACTCACCTGCCCCAGAGAGCCAGCCTCACTCACCTGCCCCAGAGAGCCAGCCCCACTCACCTGCCCCAGAGAGCCAGCCTCACTCACCTGCCCCAGAGAGCCAGCCCCACTCAGCCTCACTCACCTGCCCCAGAGAGCCAGCCTCACTCACCTGCCCCAGAGAGCCAGCCTCACTCACCTGCCCCAGAGAGCCAGCCTCACTCACCTGCCCCAGAGAGCCAGCCTCACTCAGCCTCACTCACCTGCCCCAGAGAGCCAGTCTCGCGAACGCTGGGGAAACTCCGCTCTTCTTTTGCTTCGCTTTTTTACAAGGAAGCATGAGCTTTAAACTAGGCAATTCGGCCCGTTCGATTGTGTGTGTGTGTGTGTGTGTGTGTGTCTGCATGTAGATGCCGTGAGTTTTGCGTGCGTGGCTTATGTGTGTGTGTGCGCGTGCGTGCGTGTGTGTGTATGTGTGTGCGTGAGTGTGAGTACCTGTGCGTGTGCCTGTGTGTGTGTGTGTATATTACTCTGTGTACCATGAGGCTGTATTGTATGTACAACGCTGGCTTGCCTGAATCTGGCGGTTTCTTGACTGCTGGGTGAACTCCTTCCGTGACAAACGCAGGCTCCAGAAATCGTTACTTCATAATTACACCCTTACGGTTGTGCCCATGAAATACAATAAGCGATGCAAATTCTACTGTTTCAATTTCCTCCTGAATGGAGAGCTAATGAAATGCACTGTAAAGGTAGGGGTGGGGGGTGGGCGGGTAATCTGTGCCGTTTCCTGTTCTAAAAGTCACTCTGCCCTACGAACACCTGAGGGCCTTAGATCTATTCTATCTCTTGCATCTGGCCACGGTATTCAAACATTTGTAGCTCCGTCCCGATTGTTGCAGTTTTATTTTTCCCAGGTTAAGCTTCCGGTTTACAACTGCAGCTTTGGAGTGAAATTTGCAGGTGCTCAAACTTTTTAAAAAAAGAGAGGTTTAGTTGGTACTTGCGTAGAGCAAGGCATTCTCACAAAATAGATGTTGAACCTGAAAAAAAAACCTGCTGTTTGTCTTCATGTATGACCAGTGATGCACAGTCACACTTCCGACTTTTACTTTAAGAAGGATGAAAATAAACATTTGGAAATGTCATGGAGCAATAACCAATCATATGCTCTCTTAACATATTTCTGGTTGTGTTTTTAAATAAGTGAATGTGCAAATAAACAAATAAATTTATAAAGGATGACAGTAGGAATTTCTCAAATTATACTAATTTTGGTTTCCTTGAGTCTGTTGAGCACTCTGAAAAGTCTATATATTTTACCGGATAAATGATTCTTATTGAATACATATACTGTTCAGCGGTCCTGTTCAGATCTGGGCTCTGATTCAGCAGTTGAGTGTCCCTACATAAAGAAGCTTCTTAGTCACATGTAGGGAGCGTAAAACCTCTGGACCTAATGCAATTTAGATTACACCAAATAATTAAGTTATTTCAAATCCTTATGGCCATTCAGTGAAAGTGCATATAAGTTAATCATTACAAAAAAAAAACACAACAATGATAATACCGCATATAGCGCTGCGCACAGCACAAAACCAGCAGTCAATCAAAGAATATGTTTATCTAAACAAGGAGTGTTCTTCATTCAACAGCAGATAGCATACTAGGAAGACTGCCCTTATCAATGGTTGACTTGGCTGTCGACGCATTTGTTTTTGATTCCCAGTTCATGGGAATTGCAGTTCACCATCCAAGTGCACTGATTTGACAGCGGTTGTAACCCAAAAAAAAAAAAAAAAAAAAGAAGCAATCCCCACAGATGTTTTTGAGCACGATCCTGTTTTCAGCCGACCTGACTGCAGGTGTTCAGTACGCGACGTCTTTTCTTTTTCGTGGCCTGCCTGAACACCTGAGGCATTACCCGCTGTTTCCAACATTACCTGTCAACACACATCACCATCACCCATGTCAGCAGACCCCTAACGCTCTGAACCATGTCTCTCAACGCCATAATGGGGCTCCAGTGCGGGCGCTCGCTGGTCAGCGTTGTGACTTTAAAGGATGTCGCTGTTTTTGGTACGAGACCGTCTTCAAGTGCCAGGAATGTGCTACAGATGTCCTAATGACAGCTGCCATCTGTTTATGATGACCCAAGCAATGAGTGACTAAGAGTGAAGGGGGGGGGAGGGGGGGGGGGGATTGTGATTTTCAATACTTCATGATGATTCTGCACTTTTCTATCCCCTGTGTGTTGCTTTGGTGATGATATTATTCGGTTACTACAGATGTACGTACATATGTATGTCCATATATATATACATATTTCAAACCAATGCAAAATTGTTTTTGGAGATTTATGCTCAGGAATCTGAGTAAACGACGCAGTGAATTAGCCATGTTCGGGACTGTTTTCATTGTGTTTGCACTGTGGTGTTTTTGCCAACACGTTGTGAATGTGTCATGAAGGGATTATCTCTAAACCCAGCAGATTAAGAGGTGCCGAGACTTGTCGTGTTACGTAAGATTGGCACCCCTATTTCACTGTACAACTTTCAGCTCTTTCAAATGTGAATACACTAAATATAAATTGCATTAAAGTATAAAGTAATGTCTGTTTTTTACTTTACAATGTAACACAATAGTTTTTAAGACAATACCACCGCATTGTTCGCATCATTAGCTTTTGTGTACATGGGGGGGGGGGGGGGGGGGGGGGGGGGGGGCATTAAGGATTACCACAGAGATTTGGACGTAAAGAAAGATGTGAATTTAAAGGATAAGACATACGGGTTCAATCATTATAATAAAAATAACGTGGTTAAAAGGGTGTCGTTTATTTAATATTACATTCGGAACAGATTCATCTACCAGAGTTTGTGCTTCACAGGCTCCAAATTTGCGTACATCCACTGTTTTCCTGAGCCGCACTGATCAAACATCTGCAGCCCGCTCCCACGACCCCGCGCGAGAGAAGAAAACAGTTTTACGCACGGTACAGTACGCGACTTTCCGCTGTTCTAGTCCGTTTGCCTCACACGGCGTCCTCATCGCCTTTGTATAGCTGTACATTTAGCGTTTCCATTACACGCGTGTGCACTTTTCATCATCATGCATACCGCATTGTACTAACATTGAACTTTGAAGTGTTTTTTTTTTTTACACCGTTGCATCATGAAAGCTTTGTCGGACAGAGAGGAAGGAGGAAAAAAGATTTATCATCGAGCGACATAGGTTCCCATAAAAATGAGTCATGCCTGCTAGGCAGGGACTGAGTGAACTGTGCCGTTTGATCGCGTAACGACAGGAACTCGTGTTAAAACACTGCCAACCGCCGCAACGGCTCCAGGCCTCCTAGTGCAGCGCTCGCCAGAAGAAATCGCGTACCTGAACACTGGGACTGCGATCTTGTAGTGACAGCTCGAGTCCCTCTCGTCTCGTCTTCCATGTGACCGAAAACGAACTCTGCCAATAAGAAACGAGCCACCGGAAACAGGCTTTATGTTTCTTATTGGCAGGTGGTGGGCGGATCAAAGCTGGGATTTCGTCCTGGCCCAAATGTCAACGCGTGATTCCAGGGAGATAAAAGAAGAGGTCAAAGGTCACTGATAGACGGTGCCATTAAGTCCATACAGGATTTATTTTAGCAGGATGTGTGTTTTTTTTTTTGAGAGAGAGATGTGGAAGTTGATTCTAATCGGATATCAACCGAAGATAATCAATATCGAGCAGTGATTCTCTGGAACTTTCCCCTATTTTGAATAGCTCTGGGTTCTGACGGGAGCGTGGGGGCAGGATAGCACCACCACGCCCAACGGTCATTGCGGCAACACAGGGGCTGGATTTAGTTCAGCGACAGGCGACTGCTTGTCCTCAACTCAGCACAACGCACTTTCACTACTGTTTACTGTAGGTGAAACCTACTCTTGCTGTTGTTTGTCATTGTTGTTGTTGACATTGTTGAATATAAGTACAGTGTGAGTTACTGTGGACTGGAGTCACATTCCTTGTAAAAAGTGTAAAAAAGGATGTTTGGCCAATAAACCTGATCCTGATTCTGAATACATAGGGTAGTTTAGCATGTTGCATTTTTTTTCCACCTCTAAATATTATCTGCATTTCATATTGACTCCTGATATGTATGTGTGTTGTGTGTGTGTGTGTGTGTGTTTGTGTGTGTGTATATGTGTACGTGTGTGTACATCTGTGTGTGGGAGGGCCCTCCGTAAGCGTACGGTTGGAACAGGCGGGCAGGATGTCTTTTATCCCAGGCTGTCCGGGGATCAAAGCAGCAGGCAGCTCACTGAAACTGACCCCAATTTGCACCACGCGCTCCATGGTGCTCTAGACCCGGAGATCCGGCGGGGCAGAAGGACACGACCGCCTCTTTCCGAGCTCCTGCGTTTCCATGGCAGCAGCCGGCCCATCCCCCCGCGCTCCCGAACCCACGTACTGTAGCCGAAGAAGAAGAAGAAGAAGAAGGAAAAAAAGAAAGAGAAGTAGTTTGTTTACACTTGTTTAACATGGGTAAGCAGTGTCGTGGACATGCTCTCGCGTAAGTGAGAGTGTATTCCTTTACAGATGTTTCCAGAAAAAAAAAAAAAAACGTTTTAGCAAAGTTCAGCTGATCCCTGACTTCCCTCTCAGCTTCCAGCTTGTGTAAAGATGGCAGTGTTTTTTAAGAGCTCGGTCGCCATAGTTCGTCTCACTTCAAAGGCTATCAATTGTTTTGCTTCCTTTCTAACTACTGAGCGCAAGTATTTTCAATACAAACATTTTCTACTTTTGTGCCACCCCCACCCACCCGTACACCCACCCGCAAAATGGTAGGAGAGGATAAAGGCTGAAATGTGAAGCCACCATCGACATCAAACGCTGCTCATTATATGGAGCCCTTCTGAGAAGAATGCTTAATGATACCATATACAGCTATTAAAATGTGTAATATTTATGTTTTTCTTTATCAGTAGGACCCAACAGCCACATTACTTGATGAAGTGCCATAATCCACAGTCCCCTCATTACTGGTATTATCATAATAATAATAATAATAATAATAATAACATGTTTTTTCCTTTTTCCTCTAAATCTCATTAACCTCTTCTGGGTAGACACACATACATATACACACACACGCACACCTACACACACGCACACACAAATGCATACACACACCCACACATACACACACATACCACACACACAGGTTAGACACATTAAACGGCCCATTGTGACTGCAGACACTGGGTCTGTAGCTGCACCACAGCGTGTTGTCCAAATCTGAAGGGGGGGGTGGGGGGTGAGCCCGGAAGTGAAGTGTCCTGCGTTCTGAGCAGACTGTTTTGGGCAACAGCTTCCAGCACCCCCCCCCCACCCCACCCTCCGAGTAAAGGACATGGTTACTTTCAGCTTGCCACTGCCACTCTGAGCCACATACTGTGTTCTGATGCGCCCCCTGCTGTCCAGCATGGGTATTACCCTCCTGGGTCCACAGCTCATTTCCCAGCCTGTTCAGAACATGCAGGTTTTTGGCTTTGGACCCAAAATGCCTTTAGGAAAAAAACCGTTTGCCTTTTTCCTGTTTGACTTGTTCATTGACTGATTGATAAGAGGGAGGGGAAGAATCCCACCGGGGTCCCCTGTGTGATGAAAGTGCAGACACCTGGATACAGGAACCAAACACCTGCCGGCGTACAATAGAGTTCAGAGACAAGGGCTCTGAGCCAAGTCAGCATTCTGCTGAGACAGAAGTACACACACACACACCCACACACACACATGCCCACACACACTCACGCACGCATGCACGTACAAGCACACAGGCACACAGATATACACTCACACACGCTCTCGCACAATCGCACACACATACACACACACTGACACACACACACACACACACACATTCTAGAATTTGAGAATCCAGGCCACATGATTTCTTTGTAGAGGTTCGAATCATGCAGCAATTTGTTTCTGGAACCGGGGTGTTCCCCAGAAACCAGGGGATCTTGGATGCCAGGGATGTGCTGAGCTCAGTGGTCCCACACAAGGCCTGGGATTAAATGTTAATTAGGCCGACTGGTCCAAGGATTTTTTTTCACCAGCTTTGGCCACTCCATTTTAAAGCGGCCTGGCCTTTTTAGAGAGCCCTTAAAGTGATGGTGTATATTGATATTTGAATTTCCACCTCAGGGTTTTGCGTGTTTCGGCTGCGCAGTTGGACAGAGCTGCGTAGCGTGAGGCTGTGTTCCGTCCTTGGCACTCAGAAATTTCTGTTCTCACCTGATGACAGAGCGCTTACACTCCCAGGCACCGCGGAGCCGAACTCTGGACTGTCATGAAAGAACGACTCTGTTTCTGTGCTGACGTCGGCTAAGCCGAGATACAATGAACACCCTTTCTAAAGAATCCTCAGTGACCGCTTGGTGAGGGTGTGAACCCAGAACCCTCTGGTGAAGGGGACTTGAAGGCACACCCACACAAGCGACAGGGGGGCTAACCATAGCCGCAGCTGAATGGCTAACATCTCTTGGTTTTGCTTGTTCTGGGGCCGAGTGTGATAATGGACTCTGACGCTGTGTGCGTAGCACGTCTCCCTGTTAATAAGCGTGGACTTCGATGCCGGTGGATCGAAGGGGCGGGGGGGGGCATGAAGCACTGAGCCTGGGTAACCCCCTCCGCTCTGGGGATCAGCCGCTTATTGTTCTAACCCAGGTTTTTAAAACCCCCATGTTGCTGAGAAAATACTCCCTCGCCCCACGACAACCCCCACTCCCCCCCCCCCCCTTTTCCATCACCCTGCTCTGGGCTTCTGAAAGTGGCAGGCTAAGCCTGGCTAATGGAGGGACAATATTTGCGCAAGGGCCACCGTGCGCCCCCCGCCCCCCGCCCCTCTGATGCACCTGTGTGGTCCCGCCAGGTATCGCCGCCCCTCATCTCTTTGATCGGGGGCGCACTCTAGTCCTGCCCAAACACCCGAATGTGTCTGAGGCCTGTTAGGGCCGGGGGCTTCTGCCAGCTCAGCGCAAACCCCCCGTCACGAGATTACCATGCACAATATTTTTCATTGGCGGGAATTTTTGCATGAACCAGTTTCTCTTCGCTCTGTATGACTGAGTATACACACACTCACACGTGTGTGTGTGTGTGTGTGTGTGTGTGTGTGTGTGGTACGTACATACATATAAGATCATATAATATATATGTGTGTGTGTACATATATATACACACACACACACACAGCATATACTGTATATACACACATTCACATTGCAAAGACAAGGGTAGGGTGTTTCAGTACAAAATTCTATATCGTATTTGCCTGTTATTTGAATCAGTGTAGCTACATGTATGTGATGTACATTATGAGGGAACCCCCTCTATCTCCATCTTCATCTTCAGAGTGCCGGGGGAGGCAGCTGTCCCAGCAGACCGACTGAATGGGACTTTGTTTTTCACCCGTTTTTTTTTTGCCCCCCCGTTCCCACTGTATCCATCCAAGGATTTTCCAAGAAAACCTTCGACGAGGTTTGGATTTCCTTCGCGGCTAGTGCGCGATCCCCGTACGAAGGCCTGCTCGGCACGGAGAGGGCGTTCAAAGAAAAACAAATGAAAGTATCGAAGGTTTATTTAAATCTCTCGATTCTACATTAACGGCGGTAATGCAAGCTAATGATTAGCTACACGTGGGTTGTGTGCTTTGCACTTTTTTTTCCTTCATTGCGCTGGAATCTTTAGCTCTGTATTTTTATAGGTGGCTAGTTAACATCTTGACAAGACCCCAAGGTCTCATAAAATCCACCTTAGACGCAATATATATTGATGGTGGGCCTTGGTGGGCGAACATCAAATGAAGCTGGCGGTGGTAAGCCATGAAAAGAGATTTAACAAGTTCATTAGATGAATGAAAGAATAAGGATGTCAATTATGTTAATATTAACACAGGCCTGTTAGCCTAGGTGCTACGTGATCCAGAAATGTTTACCGTTTTCCATAGAACTCAGCCAAAATTAAAGTGTAAAATGTACTCTTGGGGCCTTTTCAATTGCTTGAAAAGGAGCGTGTTCGTAAATCTGGTGTACTGGGGACATTCTGATCGCAGCTGACATTAGAAAACAATCTGAGACCCGCAGCTTTTGGGCTGGTTGAGGACTCATTTCACGCAGGTCCATCACATGGCCATTGAATTACGAACACCAGTGTTCCACATCTGCACACGTCATTGAGGACAGTCAATAATGGACTGAGGTCACAAATTTGTTGCTAACCTGTGGCATGGAAATGCCCCATCGAGAAACAGGGCTGTAATCTGCGCCTTTAAAAAAAATCCACATTTTTCTGAATTTGGGCCGCGCCGCACTGTACACCATTTCTCAGAATTAACTTTCAAGGTAACCCAAGGGAGGCTACAACAGGCTAATTACATTACACAGTCTGCAGTTGTTCCGAATCTGTTCCCCTGAACACGTCGTGCTCGCCCCAGTTAGGCGTGTACTGTATTACGTCACCAGAGACGATGTGAGGGGAAGGGATTCAGTGATCCCCAAGCCGCATGCGAGCAGCGGCGAGCGCTCAGAAAGGGGGGAAATGAGAACAATATGGTGGAGATAATGAGCCTTTGACATCATTCTGTATTTCGGAGGGGTGAAGGACGCCTCTGCCCTGTGCCCCTGCCAGAGCAGCTCCACTCTGCAGGGAAGAGCTCAGGGCTGGCGGCGTACACAAGGCTACCCCAGGCTACCTCCACTCCTGCAGACAAAGCAAAGTGGAGAAAATGACAGTGATTGATTTCTCTCTGCCCCCGTACTCCTTGACCCCCCCCCCCCCCCCCCCCCCCATCTCCCTCGCTGTAACGGGCCAGTTGGATCCGAACGAAAGCAGTTCTTCAGGAAGGAAAAAGTCCGCCTCTGTTCTTCGCGGAGCTCACTTTGGACCCCGTGGAAAGGGCCTGACAGGATTCTCAAGCTCGATATTTACAGTGACCGCTTCCCCTCTCTGGCAGGTGGCCCATGGGAAAAAAAAACGGCCAAGGCAAACATCGAACAATGGGTTTGGGTAACGGGGTGCCACGGCAACAATGGGGCCAAAAATCCCAGAGTTCCTGTGCCCCCGTGGCATCGGTGACACCACTGTCTCCAGACCGCTGGACGTAGCTACAGAGGCCAGGAGAGCAAAGCCGGTCAGCCGCACATCTGCTACTGCT
Source organism: Anguilla pacifica (assembly GCA_039654925.1). Classification (NCBI taxonomy): domain Eukaryota; kingdom Metazoa; phylum Chordata; class Actinopteri; order Anguilliformes; family Anguillidae; genus Anguilla; species Anguilla pacifica. Next base: position 220,577 of record JBDGNX010000024.1, read on the forward strand.
GTGGGTACAGGGGGCCGTGGCCACTGGCAGCTGCGTGCACTTAGGGTCAGAGTTCATCTCATGGAATACCATGTGATGCAATCGTTCTGACCCACACTATGGGTCAGATTCAGCCAAGGTTTTTCATTTTTGATTTTTTTATTTAAGAGCATTTTTTCTTCTTATTTCGAGGTTGTTTTTTTCCCGTGCTCCTGAACTGGAATGGTTGATCACAATTCCAGGTCTGTCCCATCGCTGTAAAAATCTGCTGTCAGGGAGGGTGTGCAGCAGCCCGCACAAGCTCCCGATGACGGGTGTGCAGACAGCTTCTGCCTGTGTCATACCGCTGCAGTCCAGCTGCGGAGAGTGCAGCTGCTGGCTGGGGGGGGGGGGGAGGGGCGGTGCATTTTGCTCAGGCAGTTCCCAGAAACCCAGTGGAAGAGAAGAGCCGCTGCTGCTGCTGTCGTACTCACGGGCAGAGTGCGTTTGATCTTAACCCCTCCAGTGAAAAACAAAAGGCCTTGCCGAGGGCGCAAGGTGCAGGTTCGTAAGAGCCGTGCGCTACGCGGGGCCTAAAGAAGGCCCCGTTTCCACGCATCCTCCTCCCCAGAGGGTCAGCCGTCGCACGTCGTGGCCGGGCGTTGTGTTAGCGAGAGAGCGCAGCGGCCTGCCGACAGAAGTCGGCCGATTTGGGAAGTGGTAATGAAACCAAATGGTGTGTGAAATGGACGGCTGCAGCGGGCCTTGTTCTCTGTGGGGCGAGGGTGAGGGCGGGGGGGGTGGGCGAGGGCGAGGGGTGAGGGCGGGGGGTGGCGGACAGGGGGGAGTGGATGGGGTGGGGGGGGGGTAAATCAGGTCACCGTGCCAGCAGAACAAAATGGCGTGGATGTTACAGGGTCACAAAGCCAGGGGGAGGGAGAGAGAGACAGGGAGACAGACGGACGGACGGACGGACGGGGCAGGCTGTGCTGGACGAGGCGGCCCGACCACGCCTTTAACGTCACGGTTTAACGCGAGGAGCCGGCTGGCGCGTACGGCGGCAAACTCGGAGCGGCCCCCTCGCGGGTCCGCCGTGTCTCCACGGCGACACACTCAATTCTCGGGAGTAATTACGCTAAGCTGCGTGCTTATGCTAGCAAATAGACCCTGCAGTAATTTGGCATTAACTACAATCATGCGCCGGGCAACACTGAACTCGATAGAGCGATAAGCGGGGGGCCGGCCTATCTGGACCCCGATCCCATCAATTATCAGATTAAAAAAAAACCCCACGTAATTGTGAAACACAGGTTCCCCGGAGGTTCCTTTTCCCCTTATCAAAGAAATGTCCGCCTTGGACAATTTCGTGAAATAAATATATATTTCCCCTCAGCCTTTGCCTGGGTGGTCCCCGACGCGGGCCCTTGTGATGATGTGCCGTTCCCAGAACGCTGTGGCAACGCCGTGACAACGCCATGGCAACGCCGTGGCCGCGCACCATGAAAGGCAACGGAGGGCCGAACTCCCGGCAGCCCCGACGTTCTCGCAACGTTTTCGTAACCTCGGCGAAACGCCTCGGCAGCACGAGAACGCTATCTGCTGCCGAGGTTGGCGCGTGCACTGTGCAGTGAACATTAAATTCAGAGACGATGTGCTGGTGGAGATTTAAAATGAGTTTTTTTAGTGACCAGTAAAATTAGTTGGTTCTGCATTGGCTTGACTATGTGATGTGAGATTATTCATGATAATGCATTTGTGTTCATAATAACAGTAGCAGTAGTAATAATAATAATAATAGTGTATTATATTGTAATTTGACTACCTCTGAAATACACTTAAATAAAACTTACATTTAAATCCATAAATATTTTCTTTCTTTTTTAGAATAACATATTTGTGAAAAAATAATGCAATAATAAAAAGTACATTGAAAGGATGACACAATGATGTGAATGTTGGGGTGAGAATGTTCAGAATCAGGAAATAATAATTTGTGGATTTTAAAGGATTAAGTTGTTTGCTTCTCGGTTTGCACCCCACCAATCACCCCCCCCCCTTTTTTTTTTGTTGTTGCTTCAAACACAAAGCCTTCCAAGTCATGTGTCAATCAGGCTCCAGGAAGTCTTTATAATAACAGGATGCTTACTCTGTAAGGAACAGCTGTGTGAAAGATGGAAAATGAGTAATACATAAAATGTTAGGCTATTGTTTAATTCATGCTTACTTGAAAAAGAGTACCCAAAAGCTGGATACCACGGAGGTGGATGTAATGACACAAATTTGCAAAAAGAAAAAAAAGGAATAAATAAAAATAAAAAAGTAAAAAAGCAAAGTCACACACATTACTTGAAATATCATGCAAATGAATTAACGTACAATTAATTAACTAAAATGAATGGCTGAATTCACAATCTTCACAAAAAAATTATGAAAAGCTCACAATTGCAAAACTTCCATACGAATTCAAATATTTTTTTTTTTGTCCAATGCTGTGCATCCATCGTAATGGAAAGTGTTGCATGTTTTGTTGTCAATTACATAATATCTAAGCTTGAACAATGCTGAAATAAAATTCTAAACGCCAGGGAACGACATCTGACATCAAAAAAATTCCCAGAGCATTATGGCCACTTCAGTTCATGAAATTAGTATAGGTTAATTCCCTCAATCGGCAGAATTTAAATAGAATTGGCCCCAGCCCCGGATTGCACAATTCGCTTTGCAACCTTCGCATCTCGAGAGGCTGAGCAGTGACGCTGTCAGGAAACTGTAACCCGGAAGTTGATGTTACTAGCAACATTCGAGGTCAATCGGAGCTTCATCCTGCAGCTTGTAGCTGTAAGTGGGTCTTTTAATATATAACATAATTTTTACGTTACACATACGATCATAGTCAGCTTCCTGTTGATAAGGGGCAGATAGCAGTAACATTCATTGTGCTGTGCTGCCATTCACTGAAGAATGGTTTATTTGTTGTTAGCTTGCAGACAGTCTAGCTAGCTCGCCAGTGTGTTGGCTAACCTACCTAACCTATTTAGCTACGTCTTACTAGCTAGACCAGTTATGAAGTTGTTCGTATTGGTATCTATAGTTCCTTGTACGATTATTTATGGCATTGCTGGATTAAAAATAAAGTGGTGCTTCGAGCGATATTGCGTATTTTTCATTGGCTAACTAGCTAGCTAAATTGTCATGTCAGCGGAATGTTCATCTGTGTTTCCGTAGGAAACTGATCCACCCATCGCACATATCTTTTTTATAACGGAATGGGACGACGGCGTTTATCAACGCTGTGCTAGAACAACATACGTGGTTAAATTCATTGTAATGTAATGTATTCCGTGTATAAATGTCATGCTACGACACTAGCCTTGTCTACTTTGTTTACTAGGTAGATACCTGTCATCTGTGCTTCAAGATCTTTACCATTAACTTGGCTACGTTAGTTACTTGCTTACCGTAGCAACATTTGCTGAAACGCTTTGCTCACTGGATGGTTAGTTAGCGTTGGCCCTTGTACGGTATTTGCCGTTCAGTATCACTGCCTGATTGTCAAAATACACTCTTCCCTTGGCTGCTACTTGGTACCTTTTTCATTGTCATTAAACGTTGTAGGTGGCAGAAATTATGCTATGAGGTTTTAGCAGTGAGACTTGACATCGGTGTTAAAATTCTTACTTTTTCGCCTATCTGGTAAACTAATTTGACGAAGCGAGACAGTAGCAAATAAGACCTTACTTATTGGCTTTCGGAAACCAAATGACGCGCCATTACCAACAAAACATGGCATTTGTTTTCGTCAGTATCTTTTGGTTTTTACATAGCATACGTAGGAAGACTAACACATTGTAGAATTCTGATCATGAACTGGAGTTTGCTGGTTTGTGTCCAGTCTGCTGGTACTCTCTTGAACCAGGATCTGTAGTACAGTTAATATTCAACTGCATACATTGATAATGTATTAACTGTAGCCTAAATATTAGTGTCCTTAGACAATGGTGTCTGTATAACACAGCACGTATGAGATGTGTAATCAAAGGGAATGCATGTGCGTTTCCATTTGGATTCATTATGTGGGTGAATTTAGTTGAGATTAGCTAGTGGGGTTGGAAATTATAATGTATATAAACAAGGCTGAATTAAATGTCCTGCTTTTTTGAACGTTAGAATCTGAATGTCATTACCACCATGCAACATAGCAAACAAAAAAAACAGAAAAAACAAACATGTTTGATGCTGGCTTTAGCTAAGAAGATAATGATTCGCAGACATATTTTCATAAAGAGAGATGTCTTCATTTTGCGAAGACATGTTTCAAGGGCATTGTGCAAAATAACTTTTTGGTATGCATTGCAAACACGTTTTCAAAACAGCTGTTCTTTGCCGGTGTGAAAATTCTGAAGCTGTAACATTTGACAACATTTTTGTGCAGGGTTTGTGAGAGGCATACTGTTGGCAAAATACAGTAATCTCTCCTTTTTAATAGGGAACATCTGTTTACAGTGTGGGAATTACGGGATTTCAGTGTGACTTTTGGACGCTTCTCGAAGCATTATCTTTGAAAGGCCGTTGAGTCTTTTGCTCCGCTCCGCTTTCACGCAAATAAAGCCGTACCCAAAAAGTACTGGGGCTCTATTGCGTCAGTCGTCACCGTGCAAACTGCATAATGCACCCCGTGCTTTTCTGTGGTGACACTATGCCAAGCACAATAGGAACAGATGAAAGCAGTTGGCTGTTTGAATGTGAGGAGAAATCCATTCCTCAGAACTGCTTTGCTGATTTTTTTTCTGAGCCGTGCGTTTGCTCGCACCGGTCCCCGCAGAAGCGGAGCGGTATGCGATCGTTCGTTTTTAGCAGCGCGTGATAAAGGACTTAGAGCTCTCGGCTATTAACCTCAGATATAAACACGAGTTTACTGTGGAGAGTGATTTTTCCACCCTTTTTGCTATTCCTGCTGTTTTCATTGTGTTTTCAAAGCATTATTTTTACTTGTTTCTATTAAACTAGCCACATTTTCACTGCTGTGACATGTTGTTAGTATTAGCACTTCAAATAAAGTTTATCCAACGATTTGCTCTGGAGGCATTTGTTATGACCAACACATACAACACTGACAGACAAACTTAAGGTGCCATGGAAACTTTGGAAGTGATGTTGGGGTCTCTCCTTTGGCCAAAAATCTGAAGGAATACACAGTACTGAAATTTTTAAAAAAATATTCTTTATTATTATTATTATTATTATTATTATTATTATTATTATTATTATTAACAAAATTTCTGGCGGAAACGCCTTTAGCTTAAAAATGTTTCTATGCTTGGTTTGTTTCGTATATCTTTGTTGTTTTATAACTTTATGATTAGCTTAGCATTAGCCTATATCAATATGAATATGAAACTGTATTGGGTAGAGTTATATGAATCAATCTTGCATCAATGCAAGCTAACAACCCCCCCGCCCCCTCGCCCCCGCCTGGCCTCCTCCCTTTGTCACAAGACTCTGGTACCCCTGTCTGCACTTCATGTCTTCAAGCAAATTGCCTTTTGGTTCCCTCTTGGACCTGTTTGCTAATTATTACAGGTTTGTGAAATAAGTTTTTTTCTGCTTTGACCTCAAGGTGACAGGATTCAGACCCCCCTTCCCCCCCATGCCCACCACCCACTCCCAGCCTGAAAAGCTAGGACCCTGTTCAGTAGCAGCAGGGCCGAGCATTAGTGCTGTTACAGCTGGAACATGGAAATTTAAACTGCTGGTGCTCTCCATCGTTTGCTAAGCTTAAGGTTGGAAATCTTTTAATGTGACTTAAGCCAGCTGATGTTGTTGCATGTAAAGATATGTCAAACAATAACAATACTTTTGTCTTTTTTATATGAAACTGAAAATGCGTTGTTCCATAATGGCACGGCGATGAGGGCATGACTCAGGGCATCTGTACGGATCCGGTCGAGCCTGGTTTGGGTTGGAGGGGAGCCATCTTCACGCAAAAGAGACCCGGCTCCCTCTCCGAGCCCCCCCCCCCCCCCACGTCACTGTTCCGTGTCCCCGGCCCGGCCTGGCCCGGGGGGGGGGGCGGCCTTTTGACGGATCGCTGGCCATTTCCTGACTCCTGCACCAGCTCTAATTGGAAATTTGGGTGGCCTGCTTATTTATATTGGTGGAATGCGCCGGGTTATATTTTCATGGTGCTTTTCTCAGCAGTGCAGCGTTACAGATCCCAACAGTGAGCCTCAGAGGTGGGGGGGGGGGGGGGGCGGGGTGCTGTGGGGTGGGGGTGGGGGGGGGATGTGGCGCCCCTCGATGCTGCACCCCATCCCGGCTCCCATGTTTTCGCAGTCGCTTGTTGAAGGGGGGTCTGCCGCCGGGGTAAAGCCGTTTGGGGGAGGGTTGGGGGGGGTGCGGGGTCCGGGCCGCCTGACTTTACATTTTACACTCTTTACAGTCGTGTTTATGAATACACCGTATGTTTTACACTTAGCCTTTACTGCAGTGATTATTATACTCTACATTGCTTCTTTAGAATGTACAGCTTGAATATTTATTATTTGTGCTGCACATTTCCTGCTGTAGTTAAAACACTTTACATTTTCCACTTAACGTGTACAGTTGCTGTTAGCAGTACATTTCACATTATAAACTTAGAATGTATAACTTTAATATGTATATTTCACACTTTAGATTTTCTGTAGTTAACACACCTTAATGTTTTACACTTTTCATTCACTACAGTCATCAGTACTTGGTAGTGGGCCCCATACTCTGCAGAATCGATACAGATGATTCCGTCTTGAAGGGAGTGTAGATGATGTTTGTATTCGATTTATATGATGAAATGTATCACTCTTTATGATACGTAATGTAGTAGGAGTTTATTAGATTAAGTTAAACGGCAGAATTTTAGCTTTTTTTTCTTGTTGGATCTTTAACAAAATGCTGTATTTAGTTATGAAGATAATTTTTAATGTGGACATTTCGTTCTATTTCACTGAGAAGTTTGAAATGGTAAAAAAAAGATTGCGTAATAGAAATGATGCTGTGGAAATGTTGAATACTTTAATTGAAAGCCCAGTAAGTTTCTGATAGTTAAGCCTTTAAAAATATGTCAGTAAATGAATGTTCCATGATATTGGGATTGTGTTTATTTTTCCAGTGGTTAATGAGGACCTGCTGCCTGACCAGGAAAGGGGAGGGTAAAAGGGAAAAGTAAAACCAAACAAACAGCCTATCAAAACATAACAAACAAGAATAAGCAATGCCTGTGCTTGACCTACACTGACACTGCTGTCTCATTGGCTGGATGAAAGCAAAAGCCTTCTCATTGGCTGGCTAGAAGCAAAAAGCTTTCTCATTGGCTGGATGAAAGCAAAAGCCTTCTCATTGGCTGGATGGAAGCAAAAAGCTTTCTCATTGGCTGGATGAAAGCAAAAGCCTTCTCATTGGCTGGATGAATGCAAAAGCTTTCTCATTGGCTGGATGAAAGCAAAAGCCTTCTCATTGGCTGGATGAAAGCAAAAGCTTTTCCCATTGGCTGGATGAGTCGTCGCTGAAGGGGTTCACAGGCCGCTCGTTCCATGCGAATGAAAGTGCAGGTGTCCTCAGGTGAGGCCCCCGCGCCGTAGTCCACACCCGGCGCGCGTGCCCGTCGAGTTCGGCTGCGAGGAACAGCAGGTGGCACCGCTGGTTAGCCTTCGCTGGTCCGCTGGGGACGGGCCTGATCGGTCTCTTTCGAAATGGTACTTTTGTCGATTCGGGTCGAGTGCGTTTGCAAACGGCTCAGCCGCGCGGCTTTGCCGGTTCGCCTGTGCGTTACTCGCTTCTCTCCGCCGGGGGGAATAACCGGTGAAGGCAGGGGGAATAACCGGTGAAGGCGGGTATCTCTGGTCCCCGGCTGTCTCTAATCCCAGTCAGAAACCATACGAGTTTCGCTAATCTGAGGCAGCGCCTGCTGTCAGGAGCGAATATACACTGATCCATATGCTAGCTATTATTACGGAGGAATTATACCTTTAACAAAAAAACATCTGTCTTGTCCTTGTGCCTTTTTTTTTCTTTCGTTTTTAGCACACCCAGTGTGGCTGGCTGCCTCCAAACAGAGAGCTGAATCTTAGCCCCGTGTTTGAACTTGCGTCTGTGTGTTCCTGTTACATGCAGAGCCGCGCGGCCAGTGCAGATGTGCTTTGGGCAGATGTGCTGTGCTTTGTGAGTCAGGTCTGCTGTGATCCACTCAGCGTTGTTACGGGCAGTTTTACCCGCTGATATTCCAGGAGCCTCTGTTCACCCTGTTAAAAGGCGTTTTTCATGTTTACGCCTTTACTGGACCATTTGCAATAGGAACCTGTTGTCTGTCTCTCATTGGCTGTGCCCTTTGTTGCTGGTCCAGGCTTATACTGGCGAATAAGAGATGAGGTGGGGTCGAAGGTCAGAGGTCAATCTAGAAGTGAGCCACTCTGTCAGAGGCCTGAGTTTTGTGTTAATGTCCCACAGGGCGTAATCTTTGTTAAGGTTTAAGAGGGTGGATGTTCCTGCTTGTGAAAAGCTAGGCCATTTGATTCCCCCCCCACCCCCCCCCCCCCCCCCCCAGCTTTTAGCCGAGACAAAGTGTAGTGCCCACCCACTCTGCTACGATAGACTTACTCTCCATCTAGGTCATTTTTGGTCTTTCAAGGGTGGAAAATACAAGTGTTTTGGATGACCTTGTTTTACAGACAAGTTCAGGAGATTAGTCTTCCCAGACAGCTGTGGAAATGGGCAAAATAAGTTGTTTTTTTTATACAAAATTAGAGCTACTAGATTTGTCATTGTTAACATTGTCTTATCAGTTTGGCCTGAAATAAAATGATTGTCCTTTTTATGATCCGTATGTCTCCCCAGGTCAGACAGAGCATATCAGGCGTGCTGTTTATCCGTTCGATAAGGCGCACATCCACGCACATCCACGCACATCCTTACAGCCGCGGAGGTCTTTGATGTTCGCTCTTTTATCTTGTTTTGTAATGCAGTGAATGGCTTACTTATCTCAGTCCAGCCCACACAACAATTTTTCACTTTCAGGAAGGAAAATTTGGCTGTGCTTTTCCAGAGACATCTCTCTTTGCTTTCTCATTGTCATCAGTAACTGATTACACCCCAGTACTCTGCAGTTCTCCTGCTTTTGGAGAGCTTGATCTGTGCTATCTGGAAAAATAATTTTAGGAGCACATCTGCCAATGGGGATGCATTAGTGTGTGCCCACATTTTTAAACTTTAAAAGGAGCACATGAGTTCCTTGGAAAAAATGTTAGCCTAATCCTCTGCAATCCTCTGCGTAAAAGTTGTATTGAGTGCGTAGTACACAGTGCTGTTCAGTTCTGTCCAGTAGGGGGCATCAGAGTTATCTGCCCTGACACACAGAGTACATTTCAGCAGCAGTGCTATTGGTGTTAATCGATGTAATACTAGCATAAGGAATGTTGTGGGGGGGGGGGGTGGGAATGCTACATTTTATATTAAGGCGTGTAATTTATGTTCAAATAGTGAAGCACAAACAGAGGTGTTCGGATAAAAGAGATCCTTGATGGAGCGGTGTTTGTTTAAAGTTGGGACCGTGTGACACGTGAACGGCAGGTTGGGGGGCTGGTGGAGGACAGAGGTGTGTGCAGGGGTGGGACCCCCCCCCCCTCCCCATACCCCCCCCCACCCCCCAAGCCTGAAAGGGACCCTTTGTGTACCGTGCAATCGCTCCCATATGTGCTCCCCTCTCTCACAGGTGAAACAGCTCTCTGACCATTCTACAGGCCGCCCCCAGACCCCCCCCATCGCTTGTGAAAGAGAAACCCCCCCCACCCCCACCCACCCCCCCCCCCTCCCTCCGTCCTGCTCTGGGTTGCTGGAGATTTCCATTTTTGTGAAAACAACATTAGTGTTTTTTAAAACATTTTTTAGGAGAAACTAATGTTGGTGTTTTATGGGGACAGTAGCATTGGTGGTTTTTGGGGACAGTCATGTTGACGTTTTTTTGGGGACGGTGTCTTTGGTGTTTTTAGGTTGCTTCATTTGGGGTTGGTACTGTAGCCTTTCTTTGTACCCCCTTTAATGTGTGTGTATATGTATGTGTACATGTATGTAAAAGTGTGTGTGTATGTGTGTGTGTGTGTGTGTGTGTGTGTGTGTGTGTATATGCGTGTGTGTGTGTGTGTGTGTGTGCGTGTGTGTCTGTGTGTGCATGTTCGTTTGAGTGTGAGTGTGTGCATGTGTGTGTGCGTGTGCATGTGCATGTGTGTGTGCATGTGTGTGTGTGCGTGTGTGTGTGCATGTGTGTGTGCGTGTGCGTGTGCGTGTGCATGTGTGTGTGTGTGTGTGTGCGTGCGTGTGTGTGAGGCCACAGTATCCCCTCTGCTCTGACTCTGGTACTGTGTGGGTTGGGGTGGGGCAGGAAGGTTGTGAGCTATAAAGGGCCTCAGTACAGGGCTGTTACCAGAGGGGCAAATTACACCCCTTATGCCCCCCGTGCCCTCTGCCACCACCCAGCACTACCCCATCCCACTCTCATAGGCCAAACTCATCTGCACTGCACTCTGGGTTCATGGGGTGTCTCTCACACTGCATGGTTATTTCCTGTTGTGAGTTGTGGGAACTGCGAGCTTTAACTGTAAAATCGGGGGAAATAAGACCTCGTGCTGTTAAGGAAAGAACAGGGAAGATGAAATGCTGTGTTACTGGGGGGGGGGGGGGCGGACGACACGCACGCTGCCTTTACACCCGGAGGTGAAAATTAAAGTGCTTCTCGTGCGAGCGTGTTTGTTTGGTTGAGGGGTGACGGTAAAAACGGCATTCTGGATGATCGGGGCCCCCCCCCCCGTCCTCGGCAGGACCCCCCGTCCCCCCCATCCCCGTCCTCGGGTAGGACCCCCCCCCTCCCCGCCCCCCCCCCCCCCACGGCCCCCGCCCTCAGCGTGCCGTTCAAAGGCTGTTTGTCCAGGATGCGGGGCGAAGGCGCATTGTGTTTGGGCCTGATTGTGCTTCACCTCTCGGTGGGTGGCGGGCAGGCTGGCGGGCGCGGGACGGCAGCCCAGGTCAGACCGGGCCTTTGATTCGGCGCGGGGGGGGGGGGGGGGCGGACCCCCGCTCCACGCGCGCCGAAAACAACACCGGTGCATCTAAAAACAGGACCGCTGATAGCCTCGAGAGACTCCCCCAGTCTCACGCTGCACGCTACAGGAGGAGGAAGACGATGGAGGCAGGAGATGGAGAGAGAGAGAGAGAGGGAAAGAGGTAGAGAGGAAGAAAGGAGGGGGTGGGTCAGAGAAAGACGCTGTAGGAAAGAGAGGGAGAAAAGAGCGCTACATCCATGTTTATATAACGTGTAACAATTGTTTCGTTTTCAGTGATCATTCTTAAATTGCAACGGCCACGTTTCGCATTTGTGCCACACCAGAGGCCCTGGCCTTTTTTACTGCCTGCCAGTGTCACTGTGTATTTGCCGTTAAAAAGCTCTCCCCCTTCCCTAGAAATGAAATACTGCAGTACATTGTAAATGTATTTTTTAAAATATAAAGATGAATAAATTGTGCTGTTGTGTACGTTGCAAAAAAACAAACAAACAAACAAAAAAAATATATATATAGAAGCCTCCTCTCTGACAGCTGGAATATAGCCTAGTGTGTTTACCCGTGCACTGTGAAGTGCCGCTGTATTTTTATAATTTTATTTCAGTGTCGTTTCAGCCCGTTCATTTACCGCAGAGCAGTTTTCAGCCTCTTGCGTTTTTCGTGTGTTTTTATCTGGTGCGCAGCGCTGTGCGACTGGAATGTAGTTTGTGATGCGGGAGGCTTGTGTCTCTTTCGGCCCGGTTAAGTGGTGCCTCAGCATCGGTACGTATCATTGCGCAATTGTTTCCATCTGCTTTGAGACGGGCGTTTTGTGTGCGTTATAATCCGGGCCGCGAATTTAAGGCGAACCGTTTCCCAGGACATTCTGAAGGCGCTCCCGTC
>JBDGNX010000024.1:237500-252500 GCA_039654925.1 Anguilla pacifica
GGGCCTGAATTCAGCTCGGCTGTTATGTGTATTTCTTTGGAAAGGGATTTGAGATCGTCCTGACCCAACTGTTTGACGTTTCTGCGTATGGAACGCTAACAATAGACGAATAGCTCTCGGTAATTTTTTTTTCTTGTGAGTTAATTACACAGTGATCAAAGTGATCGCGGGAAGTATCGTTCGTGAATTGTTTTTTTTCCCCTTAATCTCTAACTGAGTGCGCGAGGAAAGATGAGATTGTTTTTTAAATATCCAAAAATTGACATGTGCTTTGCGAGATTTGCACATTTACTGTAAATATGAAGCCATTATTTCCTAAGGTAACTTGTGGGAGGATTAAAAAGAAGGGAAAAAAACACCTTTTATAATCATTGGCTTTCAGTAGATGTCATTTCCAGATATTGAACTAATTTTTTTTTTCTGTTTCATAAATCATGATCACGAATTGATTCTTAATTCCCTATAATCTAAATAATGAAAATACAGTTATTTCATTTTGAATAGAAAATAATACATTTATATTCTACAAATGTGATAATGAGAACTGTTTGAATAAAAAACACTTTATATACAATTTAAATAATATAAAATATTTTTAAAGCATATTTGAGTAAAGCATTTGTAAAATTGATTTATGATTTATGTATAAATAAATGCGTTGAGTTTTACATTAAAAACACATCAAGCATTTTTATTTCGTATTTTTAAATACGTGCTCAACATTATAATGCCAATTTGCAATAATCATAATCCATATCATGTGTTGAATTCACCTGAATTCCAGTAGGTCAAAACCTTCATTAAATCAGCTTTATTTTAGTAATCACATTTCTCTCGCACTCCCCTGAAATATCCCTGATATTGCTGTGCATGAAAATGTTTTCAGATAAAAATTAAGACAAATATTTCTCTATCAGGCATGGAGCCATGTGCGGTGCCTGTGGACCTCAAATGTTTTCCAAATTTAACGACGGGGAATTTAATAATGTGCCGAGTATCTGGGATTGGCGTTCTTTTTGGACTTCGGCACTGTTATTTTGTCTCATTACATCGGCTGGAATATGTACACAGCGAGTGCGTATCCGACCGAGGGATGGATTTCGATCAAAATTTTTCGGTAGGCTGTGAAAAGGCGAGATGGGAAAAATCTTAAGTGTGTTTATTTTACAGAGTTTTGATGGAGGGGGAATTTGAGGATATGTTGCTAAAAAGATACTTTGTGTAAACGGTGCGCTGTTCTCTCTCGTTGTTATGCTGAAGCGATCGATGTGTTTAATGCTATTTTGGTCTGCCTGTAGTCTCCCTCTAAAATAGTTTGGTAACGGATTATATTTTTGATTTTATGAAGAATTGCGTTTTAAAATTTGATAATGTGCTTTGTCTTGGTTCCAACAAAAAAATTAAACAAATAAATAAAAACAAACAAAAAAAATGTCATTTTTGTTTTATGTTTTGAATTTATTATGTATTCTGAATTTTATTTCTCAGTTCTGTCTGCACATTTAGGAAAAAAACAGCGCAGGTTACTGATAACACGGTAAAATCCGCTTAATTGGAAAATCCTGAACCATTTTCCCATTCATTCAGTTGTGAAGAGATAGCGTATTTGCATAATATAGCATATTTCTGAGATTTTCATGGAATTACGTCCAATTACGTCACATGATGATTTATAAATATACCTTAAAAGTCGGCAGATGCCTCATAAATAAACTGACAATTTCCCTATAAAGACACAAACCCGCCAAAATTTACAAAGGTAGGCGGTTTCTGTTGAAAATAGCAGACGCTGTGTGGCACGCGCGGTTGCTGGCGCTCTCTGTCTACTGTCTCGTTCTTTTGTGCAATCACGTGCATTATACTGAAGTTAATTTAGCCGTCAAAACTTTAAAAACGTGAAATGCAGTATAATTCAGGACTAAGTTGTACCAATAAAGGCAGGACCATTTCTAATAGGTTTTGTTTTTGTTTTTGTTTTTGTTTGTTTTTGCGCAATTTTTCATAGACACGACCTCGGCGGCTTGAAAAAGCACTTGGCGGCCTGCCTAAAACATTTCAAAATTAACTATATTTTTTTGTTTTTTTTTCCAGATAAATTACAAAATATCTTCATAAAATACATTTCTGATAATTTTACCCATGATTAGTATTTTAGCTATTTTTTTTTGATAGCATACTTCAAATTTTTAGATTTTTTTAAATGTCAGCTTATCAACATACGTCACTTATGTTATGTCGATGTTATTATGTATGTGATATTTTAATTTTAGGATAAAAATCTTTTTTTTTTGCTGAACACTGAAGAACCTACCTGATCATGAACCACAAAGAAAGCCAGATTTGATGGGTTTAAGGTATAAACCCATCAAATAAATATTCTGGTAATATATTTGGTGTGCGCAAATATAATTTAGTATTTTTTGCAGTTGAAGTGCAGGCGTCGGGACATAATTTCAGATGGGTACTGTTCACAGCCCTTGTATGAGTGGAGTAATGTCATGTTTCATAAACGCAAGTCTTGGCCCGTGTCTGTGTGTGTACTGTATGTGTGTGTGCTTCTGCGTGTGTCTGTGTGTATATGTGTGTGTGTTTGTGAGTGAGTGAGTGCAATGTGTGTGTGTGTGTGTGTGTGTGAGCATGTGTGTGTGAGAGAGAGAGTGTATATGTGTGTGTGTGTGTGTGAGTGTGAGCATGTGTGTGTGAGAGAGTGAGTTTATGTTTATGTGTGTGCGAGTGTGAGCATGTGTGTGTGAGAGAGTGTACATGCATGCATGCATGTGTGTGTGTATTTGAGGAGCTGTATTCCCTTTTGGGAATGAGGTCCTAGCCGCAGACCTCTTGGCGGACACCGAGGGCGCTGTTTTCTGTGTGGCGCTGGGGAGACCATGTTGTTGTGTTTGTGTTCGCTGATCAGGTTTCCCTCAGTATCCCTGTTTAGCTGCATTAAGAATGAGTCATAGGAGCAACATGGCCGACGCAGGCCCTACACCGGGACACAGAGAAGAACAGTACTGCAGAGAGAGCGAGAGAGAGAAAGACAGAGACACTGAGAGAGAGAGAAAGAACTAGCCTGCCTTCTGCTAGAGGTTGTCTGGCAGTGACTCATGAGCCTGCTGTCCTTTTTCAGAGAGGAGCTCTCTCTACATCTCTCTCTCCTTCTCTCTATCTCTCTCTCCATCTCTCTGTATCGCTCTTCTTCTCTCTATATTGCTCTCCTTCTTTGTTTCCATTTCTCTATATCTCTCTCATCTCTATATCTCTATTTCCCTGTCTGTCTCTCTGTCTCTCTCTCCTTCTCTGTCTCCATCTCTCTACATCTTTCTCCATCTCTATCATCTCTCTCTTTCTCTCCTTCTCTCTATATCTCTGTCCATCTCTCCCAATCTCTATATCTCTCCTGCTCTATCTTTATCTCTCTATATCTCTCTCCATCTCTCTCTCCTCTCTCTGTCTCTCTCCCATTTCTCTATCTCCTTCTCTTTCAAATCCAAAATGCTTTATTGGCATGATATATTTTCGGATACATATTGCCAAATCATGATAATCAATCAGAATAATAACAACGATGACGGAAATATCAACAACAATAAATACGGGGCAAGAAATATAACAGAAATAGAACGTGTATTCGTATATAATAATAAACAGTAATTATTATACTGCGACTAAAAGATACAAATAGACATTATGTAATTAAAAACAGGTACATGTGCTGTATGTATTAGTGAGGGTTAGGAGTCACTGCTGTTCCTCTGTCTGTGGCAGGAATCTACATATTGTGCTGCCAAATCTCTCTTTCTCTCTCTCTCATCCCTCTCTCTCTTTCTATCGCTATCTCTTTCTCTCTCTCTCTCTCTCTCTCTATCACTCTCTCTCTCTCTCATCTCTCTCTCTCTTTTTCTCGTTCCCTCCCTCTCTCTCGCTGTTTTCCTGGCGTGATGTGCTTGTGTGCTGTCCTGCTAGCAGGGCCCGTGTGTGTCTCTGGCGTTCCTGTGTCCGCTGTGTCCCCAGGGTCACCGTGCGGCGCCCCATACGGGTTTTTCGGGTGCTTTTGCGCGCTGAACCACGCCACCGATGTTCGTCTCCCTCCGTGACTTTATCCTGAAATCCGTTTGGTGAGCCCAGTCAGGCTGCTTTTCGGCAGAACCACGCCAGCGCGATCCTCGGTTTTCTGCGATCTGGTTTTTTTTTTTTTTTACGCGTTCGCTTCAAGGCTCTGCAGCTATTCTCTGGAAAACGACGAAACGAAACAAAGCGAAAACTAAACGAAAGGGGTGGGGGGGGGGGGGGGGGGGGGGGACCGGCCCCAAAAAACTGTGATTCGCATTCGGAGCGCTCAGACGCCAGGCCGGGCGGAATCGCTGCCTGACCTTCCAGGCCCCGTCCCTGATGAGCAGAAAAATAAAATAAAGCCGTCCCGTTTTTTTTTTTTTTTTTTTTTTTTTTGGTCAAAAGCTGGGCCAAGCCGCCCGCCCTCAGCACACAGGCCCGGGACGTTTCAAGGAAAAAGCTTTCAAAGGAAAAAAAAAAAAAGCCTTCTCCCAAATTTACACTGAATGAGTGTTGACTAAAACTCGCTCCCCCCCCCCTCCCGGGTGGTGGGGGGGGGCTGATTCGGCGGAGGCTGGTGTTGGGGTCACGCGGGGCTGCAACCCCCCCGCCCCCCCCTCCCTGTTTGATTCACGGCCGTGGCCTGTTTTCATAGCCCGTGTGAGGGCTTAATGAAAAAGCCTCTCCTGATTACGCCTCCGGCCCCCCCCAGTCCCCCCCAGTCCCCCCCCCCCGTCCCCCTAATCCACCTTAGGCCCTGACACATAACGCGCTTATTGGAAAGATTGTTGCGCTTGTAACTGTAGGTGTACTTTAAGCCGCGGAAAACATTATCGCAAGATGGATCTGGCGGTGGGTCCGGGCCCGGCTGGTATGCGCTGCGGGCCGGGGAGAGAGGGGGGCGGGCCCGCCCTGGCTGATTTTCGGGAGGGGGTGGGGGGGGCCTGGAACTGCGCCACCATGGTTTCACCGCTGTGGGGCTAACGCGCCTGCTAGCCTCTCACAGGGCTGCGGTGGTTCCATCAAACAATTCGTCCGTTTTTTCTGTTCTCTGTCGGACGCAGCAGATAGCTACGCGGCCGCGTTCCTTAGTTCCAGTAAATTTCGCCTTTACCGGTACTAAGGGGCCTCGCCCAAACCATGAAAAACAGCCCCAGGACCAAGGGGCGTCCAGATACTTTTGTATACATTTATTAATGCATTCAGTGAAAACTGAAGTGGCACTGGAAGGGCCTGTATATACCCTTGGCTATCAGATGAAGTGGCCTGTCAATAGTGGCCTCAAATGCAACACTTAGCAGCTCTAACATTTAAAAGAAAAATTATTTGCCCAATAAGCAGTAATGCTGATATTTGTCATCCACGTCTGCCTGTCATCTCCTTAGTTACCACGCTCATAGACCGACCCACAGAAGGACAGACAAGCACTCAGGGGTGTTGACACGACCTCTGCCCCGCGTACCGGCTAAAATTAGCCGTAAAAATGAAGTGCTAATGGGCGCTCCACACGTGTGGGCCGGCTGGGTTTCGTTCGCTCCTGCCCTGCCCCTGATGCCCCTCGCCTCACAGAGGGGGGCTGTCTGCCGGGCCGAACCGGTCTGATCCGGTCCGATCCGGTGTGATCTGGTCTGATTGGGTTTGGTGTGCTGGTAACGGCTGATGCCCCTCCCCCCACGGCGGTGGCGGGGGTGGTGGCGGCGGGGGCGGTAGAAACAGGGAGAGGAGATAAATGGGCAATTGCCTGCTTAGGAGCGAAACGTCGGCGGTCTCTTGGGGGGGGGGGGGGGGTGATAAATGTTCTCTGGAGTGGGTGATGACGAGCGCCCTGGCCTGCTGGGCCCGGGGGGTGGGGGCGGGGGGGGGGGGGGGCGGCGGAGGGGTCGGGCTGAGAGAGCGCCGGACTCATTTTAGGGAGGGGGGAGGGGGGGGTGGAGACAGGTCGGCCGCCTACAAGACTGGGGTCCTGACCCTGTCTGAACTTTGACCCCTGGTGATTACCAGGCGACAGGAGCGTAACGCCCACGGCCTCCTCCGCCTCCTCCTCCTCCTCCTCCTCCTCCTGGGTGAGAGAGTGAGGGAGTTCATTGTATATAGTTGTATGTTATAACCACTGCTTTGGCAACGCAAGTGCCTATATTTGTCATGCCTATAAAGCACTTTGAAATTGAAATTGAAATTGAGGGAGTGAGGGAGTGGGGGAGTGGGGGAGTGGGTGGGTGAGTGAGTGAGTGAGTGAGTGAGAGAGTGAGTGAGTGAGGTTGCTCCTTTTCTCTGTGGAGGGAGCCTCCCCTCCCTCCCCTTCCCCATCGGAAAGTGTCTAGCTGTTCATCATTATTTTAGCATCTTTAAATGAATTTATGCTAACGTTCTGTTATTGCCCCCCCCCCCCAGGGCTGTCCATCTGCGGACACAACTGCCTGCTCACCGCCGAATGGATGTCCGGCAGCAAGATAGTGTGCCGGGTGGGGCCGGCCAAGGACGACAAGGGCGAGATCATCGTCTCCACCAAGTCCGGGGGCAACGGGACCTCCACCGTCTCCTTCAAGCTCCTGAAGACCGAGAAAATAGGTGAGCAGGGCTGAGTGGCTGTCCCTGCTGGGTCTGTTTCTCTCTCTCTCTCTCTCTATCTCTCCCTCTCTCTCTCTCTCTGTCTCTCTCTCTATCTCCCTCTCTCTCTCTCTCTCTGTCTCTCTCTATCTCCCTCTCTCTCTCTCTCTCTCTCTGTCTCTCTCTCTATCTCCCTCTCGGTTCAATTCAAATTCAGTTCATATGTCGTATGAGGGAGTGTGTTTGAGAGCATGTCGTATGTGCGAGCATGTTTGAGAGTGTCATATATGCGCGCGTGTTTGAGAGCGTGTTGTATGTGCGAGCGTGTTTGAGAGCGTGTCATATGAGGTTTGTATGAGAGCGTGTCGTATGGGGAAGCGTGTTTGAGAGCGTGTCATATGAGGTTTGTATGAGAGCGTGTCGTATGGGGAAGCGTGTTTGAGAGCGTGTCGTATGGGGAAGCGTGTTTGAGAGCGTGTCGTATGTGCGAGCGTGTTTGAGAGCGTGTCGTATGTGCGAGCGTGTTTGAGAGCGTGTCGTATGAGGTTTGTATGAGAGCGTGTCGTATGAAGACGCGTGTTTGAGAGTGTGTCGTATGTGCAAGCGTGTTTGAGAGCGTGTTGTATGAGGAAGCATGTTTGAGAGTGTGTCGTATGGGGAAGCGTGTTTGAGAGTGTGTCGTAGGTGCGAGCGTGTTTGAGAGCGTGTCGTATGAGGAAGCGTGTTTGAGAGCGTGTTGTATGTGCGAGTGTGTTTGAGAGAGTGTTGTATGTGCGAGCGTGTTTGAGAGCGTGTTGTATGAGGAAGCATGTTTGAGAGTGTGTCGTATGGGGAAGCGTGTTTGAGAGCGTGTTGTATGTGCGAGCGTGTTTGAGAGCGTGTTGTATGTGCGAGCGTGTTTGAGAGCGTGTTGTATGAGGTTTGTATGAGAGCGTGTCGTATGGGGAAGCGTGTTTGAGAGCGTGTCGTATGTGCGAGCGTGTTTGAGAGCGTGTTGTATGTGCGAGCGTGTTTGAGAGCGTGTCGTATGGGGAAGCGTGTTTGAGAGCGTGTTGTATGTGCGAGCGTGTTTGAGAGCGTGTTGTATGTGCGAGCGTGTTTGAGAGCGTGTTGTATGAGGTTTGTATGAGAGCGTGTCGTATGGGGAAGCGTGTTTGAGAGCGTGTCGTATGTGCGAGCGTGTTTGAGAGCGTGTTGTATGTGCGAGTGTGTTTGAGAGCGTGTCGTATGAGGTTTGTATGAGCACGCAGCGGGCAGGTGTGTACTTCCTGGTTGAGCTCCAGCTGCTGTTGTGTGGGGGGGGCAGGTATTCTGGACCAGTCTGCGGTGTGGGTGGATGAGATGAACTACTACGACATGCGCACCGACCGGAACAAGGGCATCTCCCCCCTGTCCCTGCGCCCGGCCAATCCGCTCGGCATCGACATCGACAAGTAGGTGTGCCCGTACACGAGTGTGTGTGCGTATGCACTTACAGACACACACACAGACACATATGCACACTTACAGACACACACACAGACACATACACACACACACACACACACACACACACAGACACACACACAAACACACACACAAGCACACACTTAGAGACACACGCACACACACACACAGACACATACACACACACACACGCACACACACATACACACACACACACACACACACAGACACACGCACACACGCACACACACACACACACAGACACACACACACACACACACATGCACCTATACACACACTTACAGACACATACACACATACACACACGCATATATACACACACTTAGAGACACACACACACACACACACACTTAGACACAGACACGAGACACACACGCACACACGCACACACACACTTAGACACAGACACGAGACACACACGCACACACACACACTCATGCCCCCCCTCACGACTCCACCACACCCCAGCAGTACCTAGCATTCCTGCTCCAGGCCCATGATTGCTTCCAGCAACTCTGGATTAGGGGCAAATTAAGAGCCGGTCTGCAGAGCCGCAATGAGGGGGCAGTGTGTGCAGTCCCAGGGTCCCCCTCTGCATAGGCAGGCGGGCGGGGAAACTGCATCTCTTTGAGCCCATATGTGATGGATTAATGGGGCTTGTTCCTCTCCCCGCACACACTGCTTGTCTGTCATTTACCAGTGTAAACAAGGGCAAATCGCATTGTTCTGTGAAATGTGTCTGGGCTTACTGATCTGTGCTGGTGAGTCTCCCTCTGGTTGCAGACGTGGAACACACACACACACACATACACACACATGCACGCACACACACACACACACACACACACATCCCTGGCCTGTGACTCACGAGTGAGCTCGGTGGACCTGTAGGTTCAAACCGCACAGAGAGGGTGTGTGCGGAATCTGCAGTTCCTGTGTGACAATAGGCTCTTTTTTAGACCGCGGTGGGCGTGTCACAGCCGCACAATAGCCCCGCAGCGCAGTAAACAGGCCCTGTGGTGACGCTCACAGACACGCAGTCTCAGTGCGTTCCATCCAGCCGGTGCAGGGACAGTCATTACGCACTATTTTTACTGCACGGGGAAATATCAAACAACATCAATCATTGGGAAACCTCATCTCCCGAACGCTTGAATGGAAGAACGCTCGTGTTTCACGTTTCTGGGAAAGCGCTGCAGGGCTACCTTGAGCGTTTTAATCGCTAACAAATGTGATTTTCTTTCATTTATTTATTTTTTTTAACAAAGACGTCGATACGAGCCGTGAAATCTGCAGGCGGAGGCGTGGCCTTCCAGGCCTTCAGCGGGTCAGTGGACGGGCTGCAGCGTCCTCGCCTTTATTTCAGCTCACCTTTGCCAAAGCCGAACACCAGAGACGACGACCGTGGGGTGTTTTCCGTGCCATTCCATGGTAGTTTTCCATGCCATTCCATGATGGATTTCCGTGCCATTCCGTGATGGTTTTCCGTGCCATTCCGTGATGGTGTTCCATGCCATTCCGTGATGGTTTTCCATGCCATTCCCTGATGGTTTTCCATGCCATTCCGTGATGGTTTTCCATGCCATTCCGTGATGGTTTTCCATGCCATTCCGTGATGGTTTTCCGTGCCATTCGGTGATGGTTTTCCGTGCCATTCCGTGGCAGTTTTCCATGCCATTCCGTGATGGTTTTCCCTGAGCGGATCTCTGGCGGGTACCTGCGCGGATCTTGTGGGCGGTAATAGCGAGGCCGTGACTCATGCCTGGGGGGGGGGTTAGCGCTGCCTGGAACAGAACAGGCCCTCCGCTGATCCCGCATGATGAATGGGCCTAATTGAGGCCTGGCACCCCCCCGTGCTATGATGACTCAGCAGCGGTCCGCTACACGTGTTTATGGAAGAGGGCTGTACCATTTACGCCACGGAGGGGTGGGGGGGGGGGGGGGGGGGGGGGAGTTATGTGGATGTTTCACCAAACACTGAGAAGTACGCCTAAATATGTGGGCCCTTGAGTTATGGGTCAATGTTTTCTGCGGCTGAGTAGACTAACCCCGGCTAATAGCTAATGCTTCTGAAGAAGTCGAGCCAGGTTTTTTTAAGGTTTCTGGAATGGTGGTTTTTGAGTGAGAGAGGGGTGTAATCACGTTAATTCACGTTGCTCTGCGCTAGGATGATGTGTTTTTGTGTGTAATCAGGGGCTTGATGAGTTGTTCATGCTGTTTGCAGAGTAACGACCCAGGGAATAATGGCAAGTGGAGGTCGTTGCCAAAACAGCCGATCGGCAGCGGGGGATTAGGGTGGGACGGGGAGGGGTTCTTGCAGTCAGCCCGGCCCTGCCTTTGCTCCGAACGGGACGAGGGGGGGGAACCTGAGTCTCCGGGCTCCCGCTACGCTGCGTCTCTGTCCGCGGAGAGCGAGAGGCGTCTGGAAGCGAAGCTCCTCTCCGGGCCGCCGGTCCGCGGCGCGGTTTATTCGCCCGCTCGAGCGGCTTTTCCGCCGGTCTCTCCTCCGCCGAGCCCAGCGGCTTTTCCGCGGTCTCTGAGGCTGACGGGGGAGACGACGCATCCCGCTGTTTACGGCCGCTTGGCGTCCTGCGCGTGGGGCCACCGGCCGTCACTCACTGGCCCCTCTCACGCTTACGCGCGTGGCTGCGAGGTAGAGGGCTAGATACGCGCTAATAATCTGCCCTTGCCCTGGATGACTTTAAAATGCAAAGTTCAGTAAAATAATCTAGGTTTTTTTATTTTATTTATATATTTTTTGGGCTTTTTCTGCTTTATTTGGATAGAACAGTGTAGAGAAACAAGAATAATTAGGAGGAGAGAGAGAGAGAGAGGGAGGGAGGGAGAGACGTGCGACAAAGGTCGGTGGTGGGATTCGAACCGCCGACGTCGCGGCTCGCATTGAGCATGTGGGTAGCGCTCTACGGACTGCGCCTCTAGAGGCCCCCAATCTAGGTTTTCTTAAAAAAAAAAAAACATAACATTTAATTTACTGTATTTTAAAGCTTAAAGCCTAAAACACGCAGTCCTGTGCTCCTCCCAAAACACGTCCCCCAGCGATCCCTCTGAGCGATACGGGTGCGCTGTACGCGACCAAGCCCCCCCCCACCCCCCCTTTAATGGGAGGGGAGCTGAAGTCCCCGCTGCGTGTGGACCCGAGGTCCACCCGATAACCCCTGGGGGTGCGGAAATATGGCCTCCGGGGCACTGGAATGAGCCGGGCCAGCGCCGCCATCGGCACCATCGGCGCGGTCGAAGCGGCGATAAGATCGCCATCACACTCCGTTCCCACAGCCGGGGGGGTGGGGGGCGGGGGGGGCGGGGCCGTCAGCGGGCAGCGCTAATTGGGTCCTGTGACGTCGGGGCCGGGCGGGGCTGGTGGTGGGGGGGGGCCGGGCGGGGCTGGTGGTGGGGGGGGTCGGGGGGGGTGGTGGAGCGGAGCGATGGGAGGGGGTCACGGCGAAGGTTTGTGTTCTGCGCGGGTCATTAGCGGGGATCAAACCGCGTGTAAACGCTGGGCCGGACGGTCCCTAATGAGGGGAGGGGGCCCCACGGCCTCCCCCCGGCACCACGGAGCTTTCTTCCCACGGCCCCGCCGCTCACGCTCAGCCTGCCTGGTCTCACACTGCCCCCTGCTGGCCACAACGGTACTGCACTCTACCACATGCACTCAGATACGCACACACACACACTCGTTCCTGCCATCTGAAGTTTAACAAGAGCTGTCCTGTGCATGCCTGTGTGTGTGCGTGTGTTTGAGTGTGTGTCTGAGTGTATATGTGCGTGCGTGTGTGCGTGTGTTTGAGTGTGTGTCTGAGTGTATATGTGCGTGCGTGTGTGCGTGTGTTTGAGTGTGTGTCTGAGTGTATATGTGCGTGCGTGTGTGCGTGTGTTTGAGTGTGTGTCTGAGTGTGTGTGTGCGTGTGTTTGAGTGTGTGTCTGAGTGTATATGTGCGTGCGTGTGTGCGTGTGTTTGAGTGTGTGTCTGAGTGTATATGTGTGTGCGTGTGTTTGAGTGTGTGTCTGAGTGTATATGTGCGTGCGTGTGTGCGTGTGTTTGAGTGTGTGTCTGAGTGTATATGTGCGTGCGTGTGTTTGAGTGTGTGTCTGAGTGTATATGTGCGTGCGTGTGTGCGTGTGTTTGAGTGTGTGTCTGAGTGTATATGTGCGTGCGTGTGTGCGTGTGTTTGAGTGTGTGTCTGAGTGTATATGTGCGTGCGTGTGTGCGTGTGTTTGAGTGTGTGTCTGAGTGTATATGTGCGTGCGTGTGTGCGTGTGTGCATGTGTGTGTCTGAGTGTATATGTGCGTGCGTGTGTGCGTGTGTGTGTCTGAGTGTATATGTGCGTGCGTGTGTGCGTGTTTGTGAGTGTCAGTGTGTGAGCACCCGGTGCACCTCTGTTGAGTGCTTTTTGGTTTATTTGGAGGGGGCGAGTGTTTTATTGAGTCACGTTTGCGCAGATTTTATCCGGGACAGCGCTGCGGTGGGAGACGTGTCGTGCCGCGCAGCACTGTGAGTAAGGAGCTGTTATTCTGCGGTGTGGAAAGAGCTCACTGGCCTGTTTAAATGAGGAGGCTGTGTCCGGTTCACTGCTGGGCTGGACTGGCTGATTTTTCACCACGCGTAGGCATGGATTCAAGAAACATTTGTCTTGACTTTTTAAAAAAATTTTTTTAACCAAAGTGCTACTTTTCTTCTTTACGCAATTTGGAGAGTTAAGTTTTGGCACGGCTGAACTCCCGGCGCTCAGAAAACGTACTTTTAGCGAAGTGAAGCTGGCGCGTGCGTTCATGTGCAAGTCAGAGTTAAACAGAAATGTTTATGATTGAGTGCAGGCCGTGGAGTCACCTCCAGCACAGCGAAAAGGCCCGTCTGTCCGGCCCGGCCGAGAACCAGACCCCCGTCTCTTGAGTTCCGCACGCTGCAGGACCGTCCTTTCCAGGTCTTTTCTGACCGTTGGCTCCTATTGGCTGACGGGCCTGTCTGCTGCACTGTGATTGGCCGGCCCGCGTCTGTGTCAAAGCACTGTGAGTCTGAGGTCACGGGGGTCAGCCCCCGTTCTGACCGCTCTTACTGAAGCTCCTCCGAGCGCTTCCTCACCGTAGGGTTGCCAGATGCCTGGCTTTTAGACCAGAATTCCCGGTTGCCAGATTATATTTACACGTCTGGTTTGTTGTCCCGACCGAACAATGTAAATTTACGGCCTGAACAATTTGATTGAAATTTGACAGTTGAGTTTGGAGTGAGTTTCTTTCTTCCGTCTCTACTGTTACTTTTTTTTCTTCCTCTGCACCCTGTTCCCCTCCCCCCCATCCTCCTCCCTCCTCTCTCCTCCCCCCCGCACTGCCCGGTCACTAAACCCAAACTTCTCGTGTGTGTGTGTGTGTCCATGTCTGCGCGGTTTTAAAAAAAAAAACCTAAATCTGGCGACCCGGTTTCCGTCGGCGAGTCAGCGCTGTACGGGACGAGCGGAACGGAATTCACCGGATCGCGTTCCCACGCCCGCAGTGGCCATGACACGCGTTTGGAGGATGTGTCACTGCAGCCTGCGGGTTGGGTCTGTTTAGAAGCGTTTGCCGCACGCGGGCATCGTTGGGCGGAAACGCAGGGGCGCTCACTGCGCGCAGAGGCCCCGGGCCAATACGAGGCGCGGCCGTCCAGGGCTCCCAGCCGCGTCCGAGACTTCACGTCTCTCTGTTTAAGCCTACGGGGTCGTTTTGAGAAGATTGGTGCTCACCTTGGTGCTCTTAGATTGGGCCGTTGTAAGAGACTGTTGCTCCTGCCGCAAGTCCTGAGCGCAGTTTTCTGCGCACGTTTATGACTGTATTCTTCTTCGTGTGAAGTCGTTGAGTGACCTCTCAGGCCTGAAGGTTTGACATGGGGGCATTAGGAGCCGTGGAAAGTTCTAGTCAGTCGGAGCGGCGCAGAGAGAAAACGCGGAGGGATGATGACATCACTCAGCCCCTCCCCTCTGGGGATCTCCAAGGCCGATAAGGATCTGGAACGAGGCTCGTCTGAAATGAGGCTCTCCAGCGCTGACAGTACGCAGGACTGTCTCCAAAAACTGCGTTTGTTTATCCATATCATTTTTCAGCTCGTAAATATATATGTGGGAAAAAAATCACATTCCGAGAAAACAAACAAGTTGGGTTAACGGCAAGAAAAAAAAGAAGTGAAAAATTGAAAATCTTCACGATCATTATGGTGTCGTCGACTGTTTTAAGATTTTAAGAATATTTTCTCGGTCCCTTCCGACAGGAGAAAGCTTGTGATGTTGGGGCTGTGGAGTCTGTTTCGCTCTGAGTCTTTGGTTTGTTTTTTTGCTCTACCCCCCCCCTCCCCTTTTTAGCCAGCAGGTTTTGGTTGTTTTTGGTGAAACTTCAGCGAATTCCCTGTGCTCTTGTCTCCAGGTCCAAGGTGGCGCAGAAGGACCTGGAGTCCATGTTCCCGGGAATGAGCGGAGACTTCACCAGCGAGAACTTCTCGGCCACCTGGTACCTGATCGAGAACCACTCCAGCACCAGGCAAGTTCCGGAGCCTTCCGGCTGCGCACCCCCCCCCCCCCCCCAGCCCTGGCTGAGTCATGTGCGGTGTGAGGCGCGCTGACCGAGCAGCTTATTATTCCGTTGCCTTTGCCGTCGGTTGGGCCGCGACCGATAGTTCAGCTTTTTAACCGGTGAGTCCTCTGTACCCCACGGTGACTTTTCTCTGCCGGACGGGGAAATCGGCGCCGGAGGGCGGGTCGGCCTCGAGGCAGGGCAGCGTTTTTAACGGGAATGTTGGCGCGGTCGAACTCGGGCGCACGCGCAAGGACCTCGTCCCGCTCTTCTGTCACACGCCCCCTAATTCTTCTCCCTCTCGCCCCCCTTCTACACTTTACTTCACCCAGATAACAGGAACCGCGCAGAGGGCTAGCCCCAGTGTTTTGGTTATTCTG